>KQ987758.1:123356-142689 GCA_001598015.1 Dorcoceras hygrometricum
CACGACCAGCCTCTAAATCCTCATCTATGGACCATCTCTAGCCCTTCCTATGACCACCATGAACCACCTAATATCGAGCCATGATCCGTACAGCCGCCCCTTGACCGAAACCATGCAAGAAACTTCAAAAATCGTGAGATGCACGACCACCATGAACCACCTAATATCGAGCCATGATCCCCACAGCCGCCCCTTGTCCGAAACCATGCAAGAAACTTCAAAAATCGTGAGATGCACATGAAGAAATACATGAACATGATCATAGGCATGAAGATCTGAAACATACACGAAAAGGCCATGCATAATCTTTGTAAAAACAGTATATTATGATCTAAATGGTGAGAAAAGAAACAATAGAACATGCCTTGATCGAAAAAGAAGCGAAGATACGCGATACCGGAGCGGAGGACAATTGGGAAGACCACACCTTAGAGTTCAAATCAAAGCTTGAAAATTTTCGGCCACCTAGGGGAAGAAGAAGGCTGGAGTCGGCTGATGAGAGGAGGGGCTAGGGTAAATTTTCGAAATAGTGGAGAAGGGTGAATGAAAAGTGTACAAAAGAACCCCTCCACCTTGTTTTATTAAGGAAGTAAAAGGCCTATTCCAATACTAACCCTCATCTAATTAAAAAGGCTTAAAAATAATTAAAGTTCAGCCTTCAAGCCTTAAATTTTCGTAATATATGGCCTCTCAAATTTAAAATTTAGTAAAAGTCACAAAAATAGCCTGGATAGGCGAAAAACGGGTCCCCCTCGATAACCGTGCATAAAATCTCATTGTTTTGGAAATGGTGCATAAAATAAAAATATTTTGCTTTAAAATATGTCTAAGGGCTAAAACATTAGAAATATTTTTAATTTGGTCGTCTCCGGACTCGTCCCCGCTTACCGGACTCAAACCGTACCGTAAAGCGACATGCACAACGTAAAGCATATAATCATCATACATGATATGCAAATCATACTAACGTAAGGTTTTCTCCCTAGTCATGCATTCAATTCAACGTAATTAGGATTTTTGGGTGTTACAACTCTCCCCCCTTATAGAAATTTCGTCCCCGAAATTAAGTTACGTACCGAAAAGCTCTGGATAGCGCGTCCGCATATCGGCCTCAGTCTCCCAGGTAGCCTCATCTGCCGAGTGATTCTGCCATCGGACCTTGACCATCGGAATCCTCCGCGCTCTAAGCATGCGCTCCTCTCGCACTAAGATCTGAACCGATCGCTCCTCAAAAGATAGATATGGTGCCAACTGAATCGGCTCAAAATCCAACACATGAGATGGGTTCAGGACGTACTTCCGTAACATCGAGATATGGAACACGTTATGCGCTGATGACAGACTGGGTGGTAATGCTACGCGATATGCTAATGTACCGACCCTCTCCAAAACCTCGAACAGTCCAATGAATCTCGGACTGAGCTTGCCTCTCCGACCGAAGCGCATCACGCCCTTAATAGGCGATATCCTCACAAATACATGGTCCCCTACTGCCAACTCCAGATCTCGTCGCCTACGATCGGCATAACTCTTTTGACGACTCTGAGCTATCCTCATCCGATCTCGTATCCTGGTCACAATATCTGCTGTCTGCTGCACCGTCTCTGTCCAGTCAAAATCCTCTCGCCAACCTCATCCCAATGCACGAGAGACCTACACCTCCTTCCGTACAAAGCCTCATAAGGAGCCATCCCGATCGATGCCTGAAAACTGTTATTGTACGTGAACTCTACCAAGGGCAACCTAGAATCCCACGTACCCTGGAAATCTATCACGCAGGCTCTCAGTAAATCCTCTAGAATCTGGATGACTCTCTCTGACTGACCGTCTGTCTGCGGGTGAAAATCCATACTGAAAGATAGCTTGGTCCACAATGCAGCATGCAAGCTCCTCCAAAACGCAGACGTAAACCTGGAATCCCGATATGATACAATATAGACTGGTATGCCATGCAGCCTGACAATCTCTCTAATGTATAGCTCTGCATACTGAGTCAATGTGAAAGTGGTCTTCACCGGTAGAAAGTGTGCGGACTTGGTGAGTCGATCCACAATCACCCAAATCACCGCAAAGCCTCTAGGACTCCTGGTAAACTAACCACAAAATCCATCATGATGTTCTCCCATTTCCACTCAGGGATAGGGAGTGGTTGTAGTAACCCTGCTGGTCTCTGGTGCTCTGCCTTGACCTGCCGACAGGTCAAACACTCTGATACAAACCGTCCGATATCTATCTTCATCCCTGGCCACCAGTAAAGTGTCTGCAAATCTCTGTACATCTTCGTACTCCCTGGGTGAATGGAATACGTCGATGCATGGGCCTCTGATAAGATCTCAGCTCTCAACTGCTCAGTATTGGGTACCCACATGCGACCCCTGAAACGAGCAATCCCATCCTCGACTTTGTACAAACCTCGTCCTCTGGCTTCATCTCTCTGTCTCCACTGTTGTAACTGCTCATCTGCAGCCTGGCCGTCCCTAATCCGATCTCGAAGAGTTGGCTGAACTGTGAGCGCTGCGAGGCTAGGCGCACAGCCTCCTGAATAAAACTCCAACCCAAATCTCTGAATCTCGGTCTGTAGTGGTCGCTCAACTGATAAACATGCCATCACCGAAGTCTTCCGGCTCAAAGCGTCTGCTACCACATTAGCCTTACCCGGATGGTAACTAATGTCACAGTCATAGTCCTTCACCAACTCTAGCCATCTGTGCTGCCTCATATTCAGATCCTTCTAGGTGAAGAAGTACTTGAGGCTCTTATGGTCGGTGAAAATCTGACACTTCTCGCCGTACAAATAGTGTCTCCAAATCTTCAGTGCGAACACTACTGCTGCAAGCTCCAGATCGTGTGTCGGATAGTTCTGCTCATAACTCTTCAGCTGTCTCGACTCATACGCAATAACCTTACCACCCTGCATCAGAACTGCACCTAACCCTCTCAAAGAAGCATCTGTATAAACCACAAACTCCTCGTGGTCCACTGGCATAGCTAACACTGGTGCTGAAGTAAGGGCCTCCTTCAGCTGATCAAAGCTCCTCTGACAGCGCTGCCTCATATTCAGATCCTTCTAGGTGAAGAAGTACTTGAGGCTCTTATGGTCGGTGAAAATCTGACACTTCTCGCCGTACAAATAGTGTCTCCAAATCTTCAGTGCGAACACTACTGCTGCAAGCTCCAGATCGTGTGTCGGATAGTTCTGCTCATAACTCTTCAGCTGTCTCGACTCATACGCAATAACCTTACCACCCTGCATCAGAACTGCACCCAAACCTCTCAAAGAAGCATCTGTATAAACCACAAACTCCCCGTGGTCCACTGGCATCGCTAATACTGGCGCTGAAGTAAGGGCCTCCTTCAGCTGATCAAAACTCCTCTGACAGTCGGTACTCCACACATACTTCGCATTCTTCTTTGTCAAGGCTGTCAAGGGCACTGAAATAAAAGAGAAGCCCTTGATGAATTTGCGATAATAACCTGTCAAGCCCAAGAAACTACGATTCTCTGCTGCATTCTTCGGAATCCCCCAGTTCTGCGCTGCCCCACTTTCGATGGGTCACCAGAAATCTCATCTCTCGATACAATTTGCCCTAAGAAAGCCACTTGCTCCTGCCAAAACTCGCACTTGCTGAACTTGGAGTATAATTTGTTCTCCCTCAAGGTTTGCAAAGCTGTCTGCAAGTGCTGCCTATGCTCCTCAAAGCTCCTCGAATAGATCAGAATATCGTCGATGAACACAATGATGAACTGGTCTAGAACTGCCTGAATACCCTGTTCATCAGATCCATGAAAATCGTTGGGGCGTTCGTCAGACCAAGCGGCATCACCAAGAACTCTTAGTGGCCGTAGCGTGTCCGAAAAGCAGTCTTGGACACATCATCCTCTCTAACTCTCAGCTGATGATAGCCAGATCTCAGATCAATCTTCGAGAACACTGAAGTTCCCTGCAGCTGATCGAATAAATCCTCAATCCTCGGGAGTGGATATCTGTTCTTCACGGTAACCCTGTTCAACTCCCGGTAGTCAATACACAACCTCATGCTACCATCCTTCTTCTTCACAAACAGAACTGGTGCGCCCCATGGAGAGAAACTAGGGCGGATGAACCCCTTGTCAAGAAACTCTTGAATCTGCTCTTTCAACTCCTTCATCTCGGTAGGAGCTAAACGATACGGTGCCTTAGAGATAGGCACTGTACCTGGCATCAGCTCAATAGAAAACTCAACCTCTCTCTCTGGTGGAACTCCCGGGACATCGTCAGGGAAAACATCTGCGAAGTCCCTGACTACCTCCACATCAGACAACGAAGGGCCTACTGAATCTCCTGAAGCAGTAACACTGGCCAAGAACGCCTGATATCCGTGCTCGACTAGCTTCCTGGCCTGTAAGAAAGATATGAATCTGGGCTTCCGCGGCCTCCTAGCTGCCTCAAATAGAAGGCCTCCGTGCCCTGGCGGGTCTGATAGAAACTGTCCGCCTCTGAAAATCAATCACTGCTCCGAACTCTGTCAGCCAATCCATACCTAGGATGAGATCGAATCCCGACATCGGCAACACCACTAAATCTGCTTGACTACATGATCCTGGAACAGCATCGTCAATCCCTGAACCACACTGGTCGTCGTCAACTCCTCTCCTGACGGGACCGTCACTGCGAGAGCCATACCCAAGCTCTCCGGTGTAATACCCATCCTCTGCGTAAACGTGCTCGAAATAAACGAGTGAGTTGCCCCCGAGTCTAATAATGCAAAGATAGTAACACCAAGAACACGAATCTTGCCTGAAGCGGACGCAACACACAGGCACGCGATTACAGTTAAACCTAGGTCTCGACAGTAGTTCAGATGCCTACATACCTTCTAAGTTAGCTAGCCCTACTGTCCATGTTCGCATAGAAGTCCTAGAAGGCATACAGTTCCACTAAGTTCAACCAGTCTAAGGAACGAATCTCCAGTAACCTAGTGATCCCGGCTAACATCTCCACGTTAGCCCTCTCAAACGGCGTCATCTGGGGTGGTGGAGGAGGAGGAGTCAAGTCTTCATCCTGCTGCTGCTCTCTAATGCGACGGGGAGGCATTGTTCTGGTACACCAAACCTTATAACGTAAATCTACGTGCATGACTAGACGTCTAACCCTTAAAATCGAAGGTAAAACTAAACATGCAGCATGCAACATAAACATAAATCGTAAAAAAAAACTCACAGACTGGCAGTGCGACTTTCAAGCTCCACGCAGCAGGCTAGTACCCAACCAGAACCACCGCTCTGATACCAAGTTGAAACATACTAAACCTCTAAAATTTTTATTTTTTATTTTTAAAGCAGATGTGGAATAAACATTTAGTAAAAGCTATAAATAAGAACCATAGCTTAAAGCATTAAAAATAACATCTCATAATCCGTTTAAACCAACTGCAAAATATCTCAAATCCACATCGCACAAGTTAACATCAAAATCAAAGTATTTAAAACTGTTTGCGGAAAACTGAACATGTCTAAAAGCAATGACATAAAATAACTGAGTGGTCATGGGGTAACAGCCGCAGCGGAGCATCAGACGTCCTCACCGTCGGTCGGAGTAATATCATCAAAATCATGCTCAACTGCACCATTTAAACCTAGTGAGCCTAAAGGCTCAGCATGCTCTATCCGCTAATAACAAAGTATGTATAATAAAACCACATACAGGCACATAAGCATAGGAACATAATTTCATGACATGAGTGCTTAAAAGATCTTAAACGTTAAATCGTACTGTAGTCGTACATACTTCATCATATAACATATACATTAAGGCATGTCATAACATAACATAACTTAAAAGAACATGTGAGTCGTATCCATGAAGTGAAAGCCATTAATTCCATTGATCAATCTATAAACAAACGTACGTGGCGGTGTGGTTCACCCCGATGTCACACGATGATCCCTATATGTCACACCTATAAGTTGCCACTTCACCCCGATATCAGACGAGGATCCATAGGCTGCCACTTCACCATGATATCACACATGGATCCATAGGCTCATACATTAACAGGGAATCCCCGGGCCTGGCTACCCGGCTAACTCCCATCATTACTTTGCCCCACAACACTTCAATCCCTCAAAATATTTTTCATTCATGCCTTAACATAACTTAAAATTTCATGATGCATGCGTTTCATAAATCATGCGACTTTAACAAGATCTTGGCCCATCAATATATATTTAATTTCCTTAAAATATTTCATAAACAATTACATAGCATAATATGTATATAATTAAATATATATTCATGGGCCTATGCATTATTTTCCTCGGCCCGGTCAAGGACTGGCTCAAGCGACTGGCCCACTAATTCTAAGTCCAAGGCGTCCACTAGACCTAAAATAATACTAAGCCCAACTCAAAATGGGCCAAACATCGTCAAAACAGGCTTAAAACTCATTAGAATGATTAATGGCCCAAAATCCAACAATTTGATTAAAATCCCATTTACTTAAAAATCCAGCAACTTAAAACAATTTTTAACTTAAAATCATTGACCCGAAATCATTTTGACCAAGAATAAATTTTTTAACTTAAAAGGTTGACTTGACCCGATAAAAATGACGCGTACTTTAAAAATAAAATTATCCGGCCCAAAAATAAAATAACACGGACCGAACTTAAAATAATTTACTCGAGACTTAAAGAACCGGTTCGGTCCAATCGAACCAGCCGGTTCAATTGAACCGAAACAATTCACAAAAACCTAACTCAAAGAAACACACACACAGCCGCATGTAATATGCGACCCTCCACCGACAAATTCTTCGTTCTCCTTGCTCCGGCCACCATTGGCCGGAGCCCCACCGGCTGGGCCACCCCTAGGTCCGGCCGGTCATGACCTGACCAGCCTTGGTCTAAGCCATGCGCCGCACGGCTCAAACGAAGGCAAGGAGACGCGACGCATGTCACGACCCACGCGACGCATGTCGCGACCCACTCGACGCATGTCGCGACCCACGCGATGCATGTCACGACCCACTCGACGCATGTCGCGACCCACTCTACGCATGTCGCGACCCACGACGCATGTCGCGACCCACTCGACGCATGTCGCGACCCACTCGACGCATGTCGCGACCCACGACGCATGCCGCGACCCACGACCAGCCTCTAAATCCTCATCTATGGACCATCTCTAGCCCTTCCTAGGACCACCATGAACCACCTAATATCGAGCCATGATCCCTACAGCCTCCCCTTGACCGAAACCATGCAAGAAACTTCAAAAATCGTGAGATGCACATGAAGAAATACATGAACATGATCATAGGCATGAAGATCTGAAACAGCCACGAAAAGGCCATGCATAATCTTTGTAAAAACAGTATATTATGATCTAAATGGTGAGAAAATAAAGAATAGAACATGCCTTGATCGAAAACGAAGCGAATATACGCGATACCGGAGCGGAGGACAATTGAGAAGACCACACCTTAGAGTTCCAATCAAAGCTTGAAAATTTTCGGCCACCTAGGGGAAGAATAAGACTGAAGTCGGTTGATGAGAGGAGGGGCTAGGGTAAATTTTCGAAATAGTGGAGAAGGGTGAATGAAATGTGTACAAAAGAACCCCTCCACCTTGTTTTATTAAAGAAATAAAAGGCCTATTCCAATACTAACCCTCCTCTAATTAAAAAAGCTTAAAAATAATTAAAGTTCAGCCTTCAAGCCTTAAATTTTCGTAATATATGGCCTCTCAAATTTAAAAGTGTAGTAAAAGTCACAAAAATAGCCCGTATAGGCGAAAAATGGGTCCCCCTCGATAACCGTGCATAAAATATCATTTTTTTGGAAATTGTGCATAAAATAAAAATATTTTGCTTTAAAATATGTCTAAGGGCTAAAAAATTAGAAATATTTTCAATTTAGTTGTCTCCGGACTCGTTCCCGCTTACCGGACTCAAACCGTACCGTAAAGCGACATGCACAACGTAAAGCATATAATCATCATACATGATATGCAAATCATACTAATATAAGGTTTTATCCCTAGTCATGCATTCAATTCAATGTAATTAGGATTTCTGGGCGTTACACTACGGGCTCAACCAAATCTGTCCTACCCTTCTAACACAACAGAATGCTCTAAGCAAAGCACAAGGTAGGATCTTAACACTTACCCAACGAGTTACCTGAACGGCAGGCGAAATTCGACGGTTATGCTAACAGACTAGAGAAGGGAGATGTCTTGGCACACCTCTCTAGCTTCACGCAAGCTTCCAAAAGCAACACCAAACGAAGCGTCTTAGCAAGAGGAGTCAAGCGCTACCACTCTTACTTCCGTCGGAGCTATCCACCGTCGGCAATCGAAGAAGATAAGGTTCGGTGAACAGTAGCTAGGGTATCGCGAAAGAGTTTGCTCACGGGAAATATTCTAAGTGTCGGGGCTGAATAATCAAGAACGAAGGCAAGGTTATATATATAAAGGTCAGATCTGATCAAATCTTAAGAACAGAACCTACCGACAACTTAAGTCTCAAAACTGATTTCCCACTCGGATCTGAATCTTACCAAAGATCTGTCTATGCGCCAAAACAGGTCTCGACTAATGGAAACGACATCGCACAAAGTCTATTGTTGCATCTAGACACGTCACCCGCTACTCAAATCTAAAAATTCTAACCATCATCACAACACTCAGATTCCGTCGAAATCTGAATACCAACGCCTCAAATCTGAATCTCGCTCGCTAAAACAAAACGATGTCGTTCCAACTAATCCAAACAACGTAGTTTAGCTACTCGCTACAGAAACCCGCTAGCGTACACATATCTGCCTAGAGACAACAGAATCCATCACCACTGCTGAACACAATCAACTCAGCGATGGCCAACACTCACATCTGCTCAGTTCCCGTGGGAAAACTCCAACTCTCCAGATCTTTTCCAAGGACTTAAACGAACCTGATAACTTCACCAAGCATACCAACTCAAATCTGGTTCATCCCAGATATGCTCAAGCCCAAATCTGGTCTATGTTAACACAATTAATTAACTCAATTAATCTTATTAAACTTTCGGGTCTCACAACTGCTCAGCTTGAGGATACTGACAGTTTACAAACAGAGTTGTGTAAGCTGAATATTGAGAATGATCTTTTGAGAACTAAGTCCTGTGAGCTCTCATATGAAAATGAGAGATTAAGTCAAGTGATGAGCTCCTGGACTAAGTCTTCTGTCTCTTTAGGAAAGCTGCATGAGACCCAGAAGCCATTAAATGACAAATCTGGCTCAGTTTTCAGTTTTGGTGAAAGCATCTCTGAGGGAACGAGTACTCCGTCAGATCTGGCTGGTGACAAATTCAAGAAAATGAATTTTGTCAAAGACAGTGTGATACACGATGTATGTGAGTCGGTGAAGTACGATGATCGGATCTCACCACAGCTGAACCATAAGGGCAAAAGTGGTATTGGTTATACCAAGCCTGAGAACTCTAAGCCCAACTGGCTAACGAACAGACTTGAGAAGGACAAAGCGAAAGCTGGACCTAAGTCATCTGTTCCGAACCAGCAAAGGCGTGGTTCAAAGAAGGCCAAATCTGTATGGGTAAAGGTTAAGCCCAAGCGAGATCTGAATGGTCAAAGTGCGAATCCAAATCTCAACAAATCACATAAGATTTCTGCACGCACCCTTGTGGATGTCTGATAGGATCAATATGGCTCGAAAAACAGGCCTAGGAGTTCAGAAGGGGGGGGGGTTGAATGAACTCCTTGGTATTTTTTAAATATTTTCGAAACCTTTTAAAACGATTTTTACAAGCACCCGCTTAACTTAAATCCAAGTTACCAGATTTAAGGTATCTCAGTCTTAAATCAGATTTCTCAACTAACAAATATTGTGCGGAAATAAGTTGATTAATCTGTGAACAATGTAAGCTTAAATAAATGCGATAAGTAAAAGTTCAGGGTCAAGAGTTTGTTTATGGAAGTTCGGATATCAATATCCTACGTCTCCCATTCTTCCTTTTCAGGAAGGTTACACTAGAAGATTTGATGTTTACAGCCTCTGTAACCACCCAGTCACCGATTCTCGCTCCAGGTGAACTCCTAGCAACACCAAATAACACGCAGACGTAGCTGCTGAATACAACACTTAGTATTTTTCGAACTGCTTTAAGACAACCAGTTCGTTACAGTCTCAAGAATGAATATAACAATGGAATACAAGTCTATAGAGTGCTGTAAATCTCGAAGGTAATATATGTGAAGATCAAGGATGATGTTCTTCGAGATGGGTTATTGGACTTTTAGTAATTTCTGCAATATATGATTTCCAGTAACTTGTGTGAGCTTTTGAAAGATAGAATCGATTGATGAAAAGCTCGAGAGTAATGGAAACGTTGAATAGCAGAATGAAGGCAAGGAAAAAAGAGAGCTTCTTCAATTCAAATTCCAGCTATTTATACTCTTTGTCTCCAACGGTCATAAATATAGCCAGAAGGATATTCCCTTTGCAAATCTTCAACAAAATACAATTACGGAATGCAAGAGGAAATTTGCGCTTTGTCAGGGCTGAATTGTCGTATCTCCTTATTTGGGTAAACATCATATAACGCCCTCCGCGTATTGTGTACTATTACCTACAAATATCTCTGACAATGTCTCCTTAATTCCAGGCATTTGTATGATTTGATCTTCACCATTGATTCTTTCCAATTTTAATATATGATCGTGTTTGAATCGGTTCGTCTTTTGCGCGTGAAATCTATTTTTGTTAAAACAGTTCTTTTTTTCTCAAGGAGGAAGACTATCTTAGTGCTGATTTGAGTAAACGTAGTTGTCACATCTGAATTTATCAACATCTGAAATAGATAGAGATAACTGTGAATTGAAACATCTGAATGCAAGGACTGAATGTAGCAACTGATACTGTTTTGATATCTGAAAGCTCTGTTAACCCAAAATCTGAATACTCCCAACAAGTCACTTTTGATTCAAAGTAGCTTTGTCAAAACTGAATACATCCACTTCTGAAGTACTGAGATCTGAGATAACTGAATAGATACTGTTTACGACTGAGATACTCGAAACTTAAACAATAGATCACAATATGTTACTCAAGTCTGAATGCCCTATGCTTCCAACAATAGATCTTCCACTGTAGCTCACTTATGAATACACTGTTCCCGAAATCTGAACTGATCTAATAAGCCAAATCTGTTTCAAAACATCGACCTGAAAACAAAGAGTGATGTCACGTCTTCTGAACTTCAATACACTGAGATGACGTCACTATTTCTGAATAATTCGAAATACTGGGATGACATCTCGACTTCTGAAAATCAATTCTCAATGTGAAAGTCGACCCAACATCTGAATTATGCGTAACTGTTAATGACTACAACTTACTGCCTGTCCAGATGTTACTTTTGAATTAAGCACTTGTCTTATTTTTGTTATCACCAAAACTAATAAATTTTACCTTAACAATTTCCCCCTTTTTAGTGATGACAAAACTTAGCAGCCATATGACTTATATAGATAGACAAAAATAAATTGCGCAAAGTCTGCTGAAATATTTATATATCTCATAACTGAACGATGTACAAAAATTTGTACAAGAACTGAAAGACGGAAAATCTAAAACTGATTCTTACCCATATAACAACCATTCAGCGTTCTTCAATTCTCAATGTGAAAGTCGACCCAACATCTGAATTATGCGTAACTGTTAATGACTACAACTTACTGCCTGTCCAGATGTTACTTTTGAATTAAGCACTTGTCTTATTTTTGTTATCACCAAAACTAATAAATTTTACCTTAACAATTTCCCCCTTTTTAGTGATGACAAAACTTAGCAGCCATATGACTTATATAGATAGACAAAAATAAATTGCGCAAAGTCTGCTGAAATATTTATATATCTCATAACTGAACGATGTACAAAAATTTGTACAAGAACTGAAAGACGGAAAATCTAAAACTGATTCTTCCCATATAACAACCATTCAGCGTTCTTTTTATACGGTCCACCAGCACCACTGCTACCAGATCCCCTTTTCGTTGAAGAGCCCTTTCTATCATCTCTTCGGCCACTTCCACCAGAACCGCCTCCACCACCTACTCTGTTTGCATTACCCCCACTGGGTCTATTTTGATCATCGGGAGGCGGTTGAGGTCGGCGGCTGCTACTTTCTCCCCTTTTTGTCATTACCACGATTAATAACCCAACTGAGAGGAAAGATTGTTATAATGTTCCTGTGCCTGTGCACGGAAATCCAGCCGTTTGCTTTGAAGAGTAGCAAGCCTTTCATCCATGTCTTTTATGATAGCCTTTTGCACTTTCGCCTCTTTGTGAGCATCCGCTTGGTCTGTCGTTAAAATGGAGTTTGAGTACGGACAGCTTTTAGGCCAAGCGAGAGGAAATTTGTGTCATTATGAGCTTCCTGACGTATGCCTGTGATCAAACGGTGAAAGACTTGATTCTGCTGATAAAAAGAGTCAAGAATGGTCTTCTCAAGCTGTTTGATTTTGTCAAGAACTTCGTTACGAGAATCATCCAATCTCCTAGATTCCTTCGATTGAAGAGAGATAATGCGAGACATAGAAGTCCGTAGATCATTAAAGGAATCTGAAACAACAGGTGGTAAGGAAAACTGAACAGCAGCAGGGATAGAACCAACAGTATTTGTGGCAAACACTTTGTTAGGATCAAGCGCTTACCACTAGGCTAAAAGCTATAGCTGTTAGCCAAGGTGCAACTTTATTTCCTTATAATCGATAAAGTAGCAGTGAGGAGCAAGACTAGGCTTCAGTAGCTTTTTGCGGCAGCTGTCTTCTATTTACAAAAAAATACAATGTACAACTGCTTTTCAAAAACTCATTACCCTGCAGAGGTGTCCAGATTCCATTGATTAACACCATCGGCCTTACCCAGCAGGTGGACTTTGCCAAGGAATAAAATTGTGCAAGAACGACACCACTGCTATCAGCAGAATCATCAAGGGATTTGGAAGAACATGGTCGGCCCGCTATCAATCCGTGCTCTTTCTCTTGCACCAACAGTGCATCGAGGAATTGAAGATGAGCAGCAGAGAGTAAGTCAATGATTTGGGAAGCCATGGTTGTCCACGGTTGACCAGGAGCAGAAAATTTCCTATGAGATTCCAAAAATTTCCATAGAAGCATTTCTCTGTATTTGACAATTATGTACATTCATCGCTTAACTGTAGTCTCCAGATAGGTTGTTTCCGCCAAATTCAACATAAGCTTCTCCTTTGCGGCTATTACTCTGACTGATTCTAAATAAAGTAATTGGCTAAGAATAAAAGAGTGAAAGAAAGAAACAACATCCTGTATAACTTGTTCATGTAGTTGTACAAGAAATCATACATCTCCACAGATCAACTGAACCATCTCTCTGGCCGGATTTCCTTTCACAACATCATCTGATTCCAAAGTCTTCTTTCCTTTGTCATGAGCAGAGATCTTTGGGAGACTGGCATAGTACTAGTCCGTGTCCTGGACTTCGTGGATTTCCACCGTAATACCAAATTTAATCTTTGTCACTTCAACATCGGTGACTGAAGGAAGCATCATGTCATCAGAAATTTGCATCAGAAAGTCATCAAGAGACATCAACTCTTCGTCAGTTGGCTTGGTGCTTAAAAATCCTTCATTTTTCTTTCCAAGCACAAGATCCTCACTAGCTCCAAAGTCCGCATCCTTTTCTTTCTCAGCTGATCGCTGTACTGGCTGTTTCTCAACAACTATTTCTGGTTCGCCATCAGTGTCACTGGCAGTGTCAACTCTTCTGTTGGCATCACTGGCAATAAATCCCTCGTAGGATAGATTAAGCCATTGCTCCATTTCATCAGCTTTTGGAGCTACCGGACTCCCAACATCTGTATCCAGTTGAGTAGATTCTGCAATTACTTGCTCAATGATGGTGTCGACATCATCAGCAGATGTAGGATCAACAGTTTGGAGAGGCTCAGCATCTATTGCTACTGAGACTAGCTTTAGCTTCGCCTTTGAAGGAGCTGCTTTCCCCTTCAATGTTCGCTTCTTTTTCACTACCTACTCATCAATAGCAACAGCAGGCCTCTTTTTTAGATTCTGCAATTACTTGCTCAATGATGGTGTCGACATCATCAGCAGATGTAGGATCAACAGTTTGGAGAGGCTCAGCATCTATTGCTACTGAGACTAGCTTTAGCTTCGCCTTTGAAGGAGCTGCTTTCCCCTTCAATGTTCGCTTCTTTTTCACTACCTACTCATCAATAGCAACAGCAGGCCTCTTTTTGGACACAGCCCTTTTCACGGGTGTTTTCTTCACCCCAGATTTTCCTGCCAAGACCTCCACATTTTCAATAGCAATCTTGTCGTTGATGGCAATATATCTCCCAACGGTTTTGGCAGTCAGAATTTTCAGTGGAGGGAACTCCTCAGCGTCTCCCAACTCCAAATCTGGTATGTTTTTCAATAGAATACAGATATGTACAGCATATCCTCTGGCTTGCCTCGTCTCTGGAGTCACCATATCCTTGAAGATTTTGAAGAGCAATCTTCCCCAATTCACAGACACACCCCCAAAAATAGCAGTCATCAAGAGAAACCGTTCATGAGTCACGGCATCAAAGGAACCCGCTTTTACAGTAATCTATTTTGCCACGATATCACTTAGAAGCCTGTACTCAATCTTCAATTCCCGCTTTTTGCAGGAAGTAGAAAGCTGCTCACCAGCAAATGAAAACTCAGTTCTAGCATAAAAAATCAAGTCCTTTGGTACCTCATTGATATCTATCAACCCTTCCACCGGCAGTTGAAAAGTCCGGGCAAAAATTTCTTCAGAGATTTCCACCAGCTTCCCTTGAACTGTACTAACAACTTTATCATCTTGTACGGAGGCGTTGTGATAAAATTCGGTCAGAGCGGATTCAAAATATTGGACATACAGCCCAGAAAACCATTCAAACCAGATGCCACAAGGGCTTCAAACATAGCTACCATTTTTGAGTTGTCCATGGCAAGGACAGAGGCAAAGTGAACCTGGTTGGTGTTGCTAACAAGTGAAGATGCCATTGCTGATAGAGTAACGAACGAGAGACTTCCTGAAATAAGAGTAATCTGCAAAAAGAACACACGGAGAGCAAAGCACAAGAGAGCTAGAGAAAAAAAAAGCTTAAGTTAAGTGAAAGGTTAAACAGGAAACGCCGTAATATATTCAAGGAATGCAAAAAGGTACTAGAGAGAGAAAATGTGGATGTGACGTTTTGCATGATGACAACCACGTGTCAATCATCCGACGGCGCGATAAATTTTGAAAATGATTTTGAAAAGATTTTGACAAAATCTTGAAATAATTTTAAAGATATTTTAAAAGGATTTTGAATTTTTACCGCGAGGGTAAAAATGTAAAATATAATTGGCGCCAGATACTCAACACGTCACAACCTTAAGATCTGTTTACTATATCAGCAAGGGTGTTGCAATACTGATTCTGGATAAGTATCAACTGTGTATATGTGACATCTGAGTGTATCCAGATCTCACATATTCAGTTGACTCAGCACTTATTACTTCAGATCTCTCGTTCCCCCTAAAGTTGTGATCTCCCAAGTCTGATATTTTATCAAACCTGAATTGCACGATGTTCCCCCTGAACGGTAGACTCATATTTGACAAAATCAGAAGCTGTTCAACCTGAAAGTTGTTAGCACAAAGACAATTAAGGCAGTTCTAAGAGACCCAATAGATTTCAAAATAGAAACTTAGCGTCAGGTAGGGCTTTGTGAAGATGTCAGCAACTTGCTGCTCAGTCGACACATACTGTTCCCCCTGAACGGTAGACTCATATTTGACAAAATCAGAAGCTGTTCAACCTGAAAGTTGTTAGCACAAAGACAATTAAGGCAGTTCTAAGAGACCCAATAGATTTCTAAAATAAGAAACTTAGCGTCAGGTAGGGGCTTTGTGAAGATGTCAGCAACTTGCTGCTCAGTCGACACATACTCCAGCTTGACGTATTTCTTTAGCACATGGTCCCTTATAAAATGATGCCTGATGTCTATTTTCTTTGTCCTTGAATGCAGTACTGGATTTTGGGTGATCGCGATGGCACTAGTGTTGTCACAGAGAATGGCGCTTCAGAAGCATCAATGCCATAGTCCTTCAGCTAGTGTTGAATCCATAAGATCTGAGCACAACAGCTTCCTGCTGCTAGGTACTCTGCTTCAGCAGTGGACGTTGCAATGGATGTCTGCTTCTTACTGAACCAGGAAATTAGTCGATCTCGTAAGAATTGACAAGTACCGCTTGTGCTTTTACGATCAATCCTACATCCTGCGTAATCTGCATCACTATAACCGATTAGGTGAAAGCCAGAGTCTTTGGGATACCAAAGATTCACATTGGAAGTTCCTTTCAAATATTTAAAATCCTTTTCACAGCAATATAATGTGACTATTTAGGCTCTGCTTGAAATCTAGCACACATACAGACAGCAAACATGATGTCTGGTCTGCTAGCAGTTAAATATAGCAAAGAGCCAATTATACCACGATAAAGAGATACCTCAATGGCAGTACCAGCTTCGTCTTTGTCCAGTTTAATTGAGGAGCTCATTGGGGTTGCAGCCGCTGAGCAATTTTTTGGCATACGGTGGCGGATCCGGATCCCATTTCCCGGGGGCGCAGCGGAAATCAAAATTAGCCCCGGAAAGTGTTCAATACATCAATAAAAATCTACAAACATACATAGGGTGTTCATAGATTTGTTACCTTGCTGGCGTCTAGGCGCCTGGCTCCAACCAGATTTTACAGGGAAAATCTGGCTCTTGTCGGTAGGCGGCGGTAGATACTCCAATCAGGTACACGACCGGATTCAATCTTCCTCCATCAATCTGCACTAGAAGACCTGACGGATTTCGTCACGGACGGAATCACCTCGTCGTGGTGATCGAAACAAATCCGATCACGAAGCGGGCGGCGGACGGCGGCGGCACACGGCGGCGGCCGGAGGCGTGCGTGAGGTTGTGGAGAAAGGGGGCGGCCGATTTTGAGTTTTTGGAGGCTAGGGTTAATTATTCAAGTGAAGTGATTAGCCCTAGAGTAACTCATACAATTATAAGTATTTCATGGGCTTGAACCGGCCCAATGGACTTGGGTCAAACCCAGGTCCATAGGAACATTCGGTTCGTTTAATTCACTGTGGTTTCATCATAACTCCGATCGACGATCAGATCGGACCGATCGAATCAGTTTCCAAAACTGAATATTATGATGTGAAAAACTATTTTTCAGATTACCTAGTCCAAAAGTGACAGTTTTGCCCCTCAACAGTGGGAAATCGCAATTTCATCCCTGTTGACCTTTAGGAAGTAGCACTCCCTAAAATTCTCCTCATATGCTCAACACATTGAGCTCAGTTTCCGTGCGGGAATCATGAATCCAGTACTTGTGTGACCCTCAATGGTTCAGGGATACAGCTAGCCGTGGGCCCACAACCATTGCGGCTCCGAAATCACAATTTCGGACTTGCCCATCGGATCATGGTAAAGCGCCTAGCAACATCGCCCCATGATCCCCTAGGTATCACTGATAGTGCCTGCAAGAACCAGTTGGTCATGGTTAGCGTACAGTACGGTCCTTTCAACTCATATATCTTGATCAGATCAACGACCACTGGTAAATCGAGAGTCGCTAGAGATCCGATAGCTATTCCTACATCTTGGAGATCGAATAGTGACATCGCGAGTGTAACTAGGTAAACCCATTTACCTAAAACACATCCAGTACTCTGGCCAGAGTTTTATACACTATTATCCCCTCAGATAGCATAGGATATCCACGCATGAAAGCGAGCGGTGAATCTTCGACAACGAAGCATCTACTCCTACATGCATCGGGGTCTCACCCAATCCCACCGCCTAATTGTTAGAGTAGATGCCCAACTAGTCAACTTGTGGCGTGTGGGTTTTATAGACTCTTGTACAAACAGTGACCTGGTGATCTATCGAACTACCCTCGTTCGGATTTTCCAAGTGGTTACCATTTGTCGAGTGGATAAGTCCGAGGTCTTGGTTGTACTGATTAGTCCTCACGACTCGAAACGTCATTGAGACTCTACATGATAGGCGTCTCACTTTGACCCGTTTGCCGACTCATTTGGGGTCACCAGGCGTCGGGATTGGGTGAGACCTCGATGCATGTAGGAGTCGATGCATCGTTGTCGAGGATTCACCGCTCGTAGACATGCGTGGATATCCTATGCTATTTGAGGGGATAATAGTGTATAAATCTCTGGCCAGAGTACTAGAAGTGTGTTAGGTAAATGTGTTTACCTAGTTACACTCGCGATGTCACTATTTGATCTCCAAGATGTATGCATAGCTATCGGATCTCTAGCGACTCTCGATTTATCAATGGTCGTCGATCTGATCGGGATATATGGATTGAAAGGACCGTACTGTACGCTAACCACGACCGACTGGTTCTTGTAGGCACTATCAGTGATACCTAGGGGATCATGGGGCGATGTTGCTAGACGCTTTACCATGATCCGTTGGGCAAGTCCGGAATTGTGATTTCGGAGCCACAATGGTTGTGGGACCACGGCTAGCTGTATCCCTGAACCATTGAGGGTCACACAAGTACTAGATTCGAGATTCCCGCACGGATACTCAGCTCAATGTGTTGAGCACGAGAAGAGGATTTTGGGGAGTGCGACTTCCTAAAAGTCAACAGGGGTCAAACCGGGATTTGACGCGGTTGAGGGGCAAAACGGTCATTTTGCAATTTAGGGTTAGATGATCTGAAAAATTGTTTTTCAAATCATAACATTCAGTTTTGGAAACTGAGTCGATCGGTCTGATCTGGTCGGCGATCGGAGTTACGATGAAGTCGCAGCGATAGATATCGTCATTTGGACCCGGGCCCGTTGGACCGGCCCAAGTCCATCATTAAGTCTATTTATTTAGACTTAATGACTTCATTGATAGAGAGTTGTTAAAAACCCTAAACCTAGCTTTGGCCGCCCACCCTCCTCACTCTCAAGCCGCCGCCGCCGCCGCCGCCGCCGCCTCCACGCGCCGCCGCCGTCTTCGCCGAAAAAATTGTTTCCGGCCAACTCGACGAGGAGAATCCGTTCGTGCTGATCTTGTCAGTGCTTCTAGTGCAGCCTGACGAAGGAGTCTCGGATCTGGTCGTGGACCGGATTGGCGTAAACTACCGCAATCTACCGAGAAGAGCCGGATTCTTGTAATACCGGTTGGAGCCAGGCACAAGTGCCAGCAAGGTAACCCGCCTAAACCCCCTATGTATGACAATTATGAATTGTTGTTTTTCGTATTGATCGTCTCCCGG
>KQ987758.1:173471-194151 GCA_001598015.1 Dorcoceras hygrometricum
TTCTAGCTGTCGAACTTGTAAGCCCAGAAAGAACGCCAGCTCGCCCATCATGCTCATCTCAAATTTATCCTGCATTAGCTTAGAGAACTTTTGACACAATTTGGGGTTAGTTGACCCACAGATAATATCATCAACATAGATTGGGGTCGCAGCTGCTGAACAGTTGTCCATGCCAAATTTCTTCAGCAGTTCTTTCGTATACTTAGATTGGTTAATGAATATTCATTTTCTAGCTGTCGAACTTGTAAGCCCAGAAAGAACGCCAGCTCGCCCATCATGCTCATCTCAAATTTATCCTGCATTAGCTTAGAGAACTTTTGACACAATTTGGGGTTAGTTGACCCAAAGATAATATCATCAACATAGATTTGTATCAATAAGACATGATCAGCTTTTACGAATTTAAACATTGTCTTATCAACTGTGCCTATAGTGAAATCATGCTCGATTAAGAATTTGGACAGTGTATCATACCAAGCTCTGGGTGCTTGCTTCAACCCATACAGAGCTTTATCCAATTTATAGACGTGGTTTGGATATGTATGATCTACGAAGCCAGGAGGTTGTGAAACATACACTTCCTCTGTTAAGATGGCATTGAGAAATGCACTTAACATCCATTTGAAATACTTTAAAATCTTTGAATGCAGCATATGCAAGAAACATGCGAACGGCTTCTAATCTGGCTATAGGGGCAAAGGGTTCATCGAAATCTATTCCTTCCATTTGTCTAAATCCCTGAGCTACCATTCTAGCTTTATTTCTCGTTACTATTCCATCTTCATTCAGTTTGTTCCTAAAGACCCACCGTGTTCCTATGACTGAATGATTTGAAGGTCTAGGTACAAGTTGCCATAAGTTATATCTCTTAAAATGATTTTTTTCCTCATGCATAGATTCTACCCAGCTTGGGTCTGCTAAGGCTTCATCTATTTGCTTAGGTTCTATATGCGAGATGAAAGTTGAATCGACATGATCATGCAATAGCTGGCTTCGTGTGCGAACAGGAGATTCGATGTTACCTATGACTTGCTCAGGTGGATGATTTCTATTCCACCGGAGATCAAGTCCAATTGGATTTGCTCCTTGTTCTGCTTGGATTTCTTGCTGGATAGTCACTTCTGGATTTTCTGACACCAATTGATGATTAGTGTTGCTGGTTTGTGCGTCAAATGTTGGTCTAGATACCACTTGATATGAAGTACTCGCAACTGGTGCTTCAGATGTTGGTCTTTGTGTGGAAAGATCAATTTATGCAACATCTGCTTGAGCACCATCTGTTTGAGCAGCATTTTGTGCGTTTGTCGCTTGAGCTCCAGCAGCAGGCACACTAGGTAAGATCTGATCCTGTGTTGAGTCAACGTTAGTCAAATCGATGACTACTGGATTTGGATTACCTGTCAGATCTTGTTGTGCATTGTTGTGCTGTGTGTCTAGTGCTGGTTCCATCTCTACTGAATGTCTATGTGGTTCCACGCCATCATCTGAGTCATCAATGCTGGATGATTCTAGACGTGTACATAAGTCATTAAGGCTCGCAGCTAAGTTGGATCTAAAACTTGTCTCATCAAAGACAACGTGTGCTGACTCTTCAACAGTTAGACTTCTATTGTTGAATACTCGATAAGCCTTTCCCACTGCTGAATAGCCTAGAAAGATACCTGCATCAGATTTTGCATCAAAAGCTGTTAGGTGCTTTTTGCCATTATTATGAATGAAACATCTACACCCAAACACCCTGAAATATGAAATATCAGGTTTCTTGCCACTCAATATCTCATATGGGGTTTTACCGTGCAACTTATTAATCATAGATCTGTTCTGAGTGTAGCAAGCTGTGTTAACTGCTTCTGCCCAGAATTTTTGTGAAATACCAGAATAAGCATTCATAGATCTAGAAGCTTCTTTTAAAGTACGATTTCTCCTCTCAGCAAGCCCATTTTGCTGAGGAGTTATAGCTGCTGAAAGCTCATGCTTTATCCCAATGTCATCTAGATAAGAAATTAATTTATGATTTAAAAATTCAGTACCACGATCACTTCTTATCCTGTTGACTGTACAAGATCTGTCATTTTGCAAACCTTTTAAAAGGCGTATCAGCTGGTCAGCGGTATCAAATTTTGCCTTTAAAAACAACACCTAAGTAAATTTTGTAAAATCATCAATAACAACAAGGGTGTAGTTCGTTCCCCCTAAGCTAGTTACGGGAATAGGACCAAATAGATCCATATGTAAAAGCTCTAAGCTTCGGGAAGAATTTTTACCGCCTTTCTTTTTAAAAGTACATTTGATTTGTTTATCAAGCTGACATGCGGTACCACGATCACTTCTTATCCTGTTGACTGTACAAGATCTGTCATTTTGCAAACCTTTTAAAAGGCGTATCAGCTGGTCAGCGGTATCAAATTTTGCCTTTAAAAACAACACCTAAGTAAATTTTGTAAAATCATCAATAACAACAAGGGTGTAGTTCGTTCCCCCTAAGCTAGTTACGGGAATAGGACCAAATAGATCCATATGTAAAAGCTCTAAGCTTCGGGAAGAATTTTTACCGCCTTTCTTTTTAAAAGTACATTTGATTTGTTTATCAAGCTGACATGCGGCACAGATCTTGTCCTTATAAAAATTTATTTTGGGCAGACCAGAAACCATCTCATGCTGACTCAAATGAGCAAGAGTTTTAAAGTTTAGATGGTTCATTCGCTGATGCCACAACCAGCTCTTGGAAGAGTTGGCTGTTAAACAAATTTGTTTAGATCCCATGGGTTCTGACCAATTGATAATGTAGGTATTCCCCGATCTTTTACCTACCAATACAGTCAGTCCTTCTGGACTCTGAACTGTGCATGTGTGTTGTTGAAAATCAACTATGTAACCTTGTCACATAGCTGACTGATGCTAATAAAATTGTAACGCAAGTTACCAACAACTAAAACATCAAATATTGAAATGTTACCGTGGATAAGCTTACCCTTACCCACAGTGTTACCATGAGCGTTATCACCAAACACAATTTTTGCTCCTCTGTGAGGTGTCATATCTGTTAGCAGCTTTTGGTTTCCAGTCATATGTCTTGCACAACCGCTGTCCAGATACCATATGGTTGATTCATCAGCAGCTTTGTACCTATTATCCTGCAATCATAAAAACAGATTTTGGTACTCAATTTTACTTGGGTCCTGATAGGATTACCCCTTTCGGGACCCATACTTGAATTAATTTGACAGTTTTCCCAGTATGATAGTCCATAAGGGTCTGTGCATAAGTACTATGAAATCTGTTGAGCCTTGGTTTGGTATTTTGACCATTTAGATTTCTACGAGGCCTAACCTTTTTCCATTCAGACTTAACCCTCTTAGAGCCATGTCTTTGTTGGTTCTGAACAAAAGACATGGATCCAGCTTTCGCATTTTCCTGTCAAGTCTGTTCTTTAGCCAACCAGACTTAGAACTCTTGGGTCTGTCATAGCCAATACCAGCTTTTCCATTTTTATTCAATGGCTCTGAGATCTGGTCATCATACCGTACCGACTCACATGGATCATGTATCACACTAGTTTTGACAAAGCTTATCTTTTTGAACTTGTCATGTGCTATATTTGATTGAGTACAAGTCTCTCCAGAGCTGCTTTCACCAGTATTGAAACCTAAGCCAGTTCTATCATTCGCTGGCTTCTGAATCTCACACAGCTTGTCTAGAGAGATAGAATAATGGGTCCAGGAGCTCAATATCGAATTTAATTTATCAATTTCATACTTGAGCTCACAGGACTTTGATCTCAAAAATTCATTCTCAGCCTTCAGCTTTTTCAATTCGATTTGTAAACCGTCAACTTCACCAAGTTCAATAGTACTTGGTTCTACTGAACTATTTTTCAAATCAGAGTTTTCAGCTTTAACTTCTTCAAATGTGTGAGAAAGCTTCCTGTACTCTTTGACCATATCATTAAGTGCACTGACAAGGTCTTCTCGTGTAAATTCAATATTGGAAAGTCAAATACCTCGTCATCTGAAGTTTGATCAGCCATGAGACAGTGAACTTCCTCCTGTTCACTATCGCTGGATGAGGAACTGCTGGATGAGGAATATGAATCGGTATCAGCCCAGTTCTTGTTGCTTTCCTCAGCAACCAGTACTTTGCGATCATTCATGCGGCTGGGTCTTTTATCACCTCTTGTCCTCATCCTCCTATCTTTTGATCTTTCCTTGGATCTTTCATCTATTTTTTCTTCCCTTCTGTATTGATCCTCCTTCTTTTCATCTCTTTTGTGTCTATCCTCCTTCTTTGGCCTGTTGCAATCAGCTGCAAAGTGCCCTGGACGTCCACAATTGAAACAGTTCATATCAGTTGTAACTTTATCATTTTTATGGACATTATTATAAGGAGTAGAAGGATTGTAGGATCTTCTCAAGTATTTCCCAAACTTCATAACGAAGAGGTACATGGCGTCATTGCTGAGTTGATCAGCTGTCTTGCTAGCGCTTTGGTCGGCTGGGAGGTTGACGGTCCAGCTTCTGCTCTTGTTTCCAACTCGAACTCATAAGCTTTAAGGTTTGAAAATAGATCGTGAAGCTCCAGCTTATTGAGATCCTTGGACTCCCGCATGGCCATCGTCTTAACGTCCCATTCCCTGGGCAACGCTCTCATCACCTTCAAAGCCAACTCACGGTTGCTATACTCTTTTCCCAAGCTAGTCAACTCAATCACCACGGTGCTGAATCGTTCATCAAACTCCGTCATTATTTCTCCATCCTTCATCTTCATAGATTCATATTTCTACTGAGCGACAGTTAGCTTGTTCTCTTTTGTCTCATCGTTTCCTTCACATATTTGTGTCAGCTTTTCCCAAATATCTTTTGATGTGGCACAGGTTTTTATCTTGCTGAACATGTTTTTGTCCAGTGTCTTTTAGAGAATGTCCCTGGCCACATTGTCCAGATTTTCTTTATTTTTGTCTTCGTTGGTGTACTCATGTCTGCGCTTCTCTAGATACTGGGGCTCGCCATTAGATATAGTAAATGTCAAGTTTGGCTTCATAAATTTCATCGGACCTTCTGTGATAACTGACCACATGTCATCATCCTGAGCAGCCAGATGCGCTTTCATGCGAATCTTCCAGTCATCGTAGTCCTCCTTGAAAAACATAGGATTTTTTTTGTGAGAAGTAGACATATTTGAACATAATGGAGCACAAACAACAAGCTGTTCAATAACTGAGATGCGCAGGCTCTGATACCAATTGATAGGATCAATATGGCACGAAAAATAGGCCTAGGAGTTCAGAAAGGGGGGGTTGAATGAAATCCTTGGTATTTTTTAAATATTTTCGAAACCTTTAAAACGATTTTTACAAGCACCCGCTTAACTTAAATCCGAGTTACCAGATTTAAGGTATCTCAGTATTAAATCAGATTTCTCAACTAACAAATATTGTGCGGAAATAAGTTGATTAATCTGTGAACAATGAAAGCTTAAATAAATGCGATAAGTAAAAGTTCAGGGTCAAGAGTTTGTTTATGTAAGTTCGGATATAAATATCTTACGTCTCCCCTTCTTTCTTTTCAGGAAGGTTTCACTAGAAGATTTGATGTTTAAAGCCTCTGTAACCACCCAGTCACCGATTCTCGCTCCAGGTGAACTCCTAGCAACACCAAATAACACGCAGACGCAGCTGCTGAATACAACACTTAGTATTTTTCGAACTGCTTTAAGACAACCAGTTCGTTACAGACTCAAGAACGAATATAACAATGGAATACAAGTCTATAGAGTGCTGTAAATCTCGAAGGTAATATCTGTGAAGATCAAGGAAGATGTTCTTCGAGATGGGTTACTGGACTTTTAGAAATTTTGTTGGGTTAGCGGTGGCGGATCCGAATCCCACTTCCCGGGGCGCAGTGGAAAAACAAAATTGCCCGGAAAGTGTTCAATACATTTAAAAAAATCTACAAACATACATAGGGTGTTCGTAGAAATTACCTTGTTGGCGTCTAGGCGCCTGGCTCCGACCAGTTTCACGAGGAAACCGGCATTTCAAACTGTAGGCGGCGGTAGATCGTCAATCAGGTCCACGACCGGATTCAAGACACCTTCGTCAGCACTAGAAGGACTGACGAATTCAGCACGGACAGAAACTCCTCGTCAAGCTGATCGGAACAAGTCCTATCAACGTACGCGGCGGCGGGGCGGCGGCACTTGGGCGGCGGCGCGGCCGAGAGAGGGGGCGAAAGGAGAGGGGCGGCCGAGTGGTCTATGGAGGCTAGGTTTAGGTTATGATCCTTGTGTGATCAAGCCCTAATCATCTTAACTTAATAAAGGTGATATATGGGCCTGAACCGGCCCAATGGACTTGGGTCATATCCAGGTCCATATGAACATTCGGTTCATTTAAATCACTGTGGTTTCATCACAACTCCGATCGATGATCAGATCAGACCGATCGAATCAGTTTCCAAAACTGAATGTTATGACGTGAAAAACAATATTCAAATACCTAGTCCAAAATGACAGTTTTGCCCCTCAACAGCGGGAAATCGCAATTTGACCCCTGTTGACTTTTAGGAAGTCGCACTCCCTAAAATCCTATTCGTATGCTCAACACATTGAGCTCAGTTTCCGTGCGGGGATCATGAATCCAATACTTATGTGACCCTCAATGGTTCAGGGATACAGCTAGCCGTGGGCCCGCAACCATTGCGGTTCCGAATCACAATTTCGGACTTGCCCATCGGATCATGGTAAAGCGCCTAGCAACATCGCCCCATGATCCCCTAGGTATCACTGATAGTGGCTGCAAGAACCAGTTGGTCGTGGTTAGCGTACAGTACGGTCTTTTCAACACATATATCCCGATCAGATCAACGACCATTGGTAAATCAAGAGTCGCTAGAGATCCGATAGCTATGCATACATCTCGGAGATCTAATAGTGACACCGCGCGATGCATCGACTCCTACGTGCATCGGGGTCTCACCCAATCCCGCCGCCTAATGACCCCAAGTGAGTCGGCAAACGAGTCAAAGTGAGACGCCTATCATGTAGAGTCTCAATGACGTTTCGAGTCGTGAGGACTAATCAGTACAACCAAGACCTCGGACTTATCCACTCGACAAATGGTAACCACTTGGAAAGTCCGAACGATGGTAGTTCGATAGATCACAAGGTCACTATCTATCTGCATGCTCAGAACATCACAATGTTCCCTACCAATGAAATACGGTACTTCGCATCGCAGATACTAGGCTCAATCTCGGGCGGCCTTATCCTCATTTTGATGGCCCAATCAACTAGGAACGAGTTCAGAATACACAGTGACTATTAGAATGTGTTTTATGATAGCCGTCATACCCACTATCACATCTAACATACACTATGGTGCATTCAAGGTCTTTATCCAACACAATTGTTAACATTTTAGTCATAGTGAAAATAAAGAAAGCCATGAATAAATGCGAATATCATATATAAAGATCGTTTCATACAAGAGTCTATAAACCCACACGCCACAAGTTGGCTAGTTGGGCATCTACTCTAACAAATTTCTGCAATATATGCTTTCCAGTAACTTGTGAGCTTTTGAAAGATAGAATCGATTGATGAAAAGCTCGAGAGTAATGGAAACATTGAATAGCAGAATGAAGGCAAGGCAAAAAGAGAGCTTCTTCAATTCAAATTCCAGCTATTTATACCCTTTGTCTCCAACGGTCATAAAGATAGCCAGAAGGATATTCCCTTTGCAAATCTTCAACAAAATACGATTACGGTATGCAAGAGGCAATTTGCGCTTTGTCAGGGCTGAATTGTCGTATATCATTATTTGGTTAAACATCGTATAACGCCCTCCGCGTATTGTGTACTATAACCTACAAATAGCTCTGACAATGTCTCCTTAATTCCAGGCATTTGTACGATTTGATCTTCACCATTGATTCTTTCCAATTTGAATATATGATCGTGTTTGAATCTGTTTGTCGTTTGCACCTGAAATCTCTTTTTGTTAAACCAATTCTTTCTTTCTCAAGGAGGAAGACTATCTTAGTGATGATTTGAGTAAACGTAGTTGTCACATATGAATGTATCGACATCTGAAATAGATAGAGATAACTGTGAATTGCAACATCTGAATGCAAGGACTGAATGTAGCAACTCATACTGTTTTGATATCTGAAAGCTCTGTTAACCCAAAATCTGAATACTCCCAACAAGTCACTTCTGATTCAAAGTAGCTTTGTCAAAACTGAATACATTCACTTCTGAAGTACTGAGATCTGAGATAACTGAGTAGATACTGTTTACGACTGAGATACTCGAAACTGAAACAATAGATCACAGTCTGTTACTCAAGTCTGAATGCCCTATGCTTCCAACAATAGATCTTCCATTGTAGCTCACTTCTAAATACACTGTTCCCGAATATGAACTCATCCAATAAGCCAAATCTATTTCAAAACATCGACCTGACAACAAAGAGTGACGTCACATCTTCTGAACTTCAATACACTGTGATGACATCACTATTTCTGAATACTTCGAAACTAGGATGATATCACGACTTCTGAAAATCAATTCGCAATGTGAAAGTATACCAAACATCTGAATTATGCGTAACTGTTAATGACTACAACTTACTGACTGTCCAGATGTTAATTTTGAATTCAGCACTTGTCTTATTTTTGTTATCACCAAAACTAATAAATTTTACCTTAACAATGTCCATATTGGGAAAACTGTAAAGGTAATTCAAGTATGGTCCCAAAAGGGGTAATCCGATCTGGACCCAAGTAAAATTGGGTACAAAAAGTTTATTTTCATGATTGTAGGATAACAGGTACAGAGCTTCAGAGGAATCAAGCATATGGTATCTGGACAGTGGCTGTGCAAGACATATGACTTGTAACTCAAAGCTGTTATCAGATCTGACGCCACACAAAGGACCCAAAATTGTTTTTGGCGACAATTATCATGGTAACACTGTGGGTAAGGGTAAGTTTACCCATGGTAATCTGTCAATTAATGATTTTCTAGTTGTTGAGAATTTCTGCTATAATCTGATTAGCATAAGTTAGCTGTGTGACAATAGTTACACAGTTAACTTTCAAAAGCACACGTGCACAGTTCAGAATCTAGATGGGATGACAGTGTTAGTAGGAAATAGATCTGGAAATACCTACATTGTCAACTGGTTAGAGCATCTGGGATCTGAACATATTTGCCTAGAAACTGACTCTTCCAAGAGCTGGCTGTGGCATCAAAGAATGAACCATCTGAATTTCAAAAGACTTGCCAAAGTGAGTAAGTTTGAATTGGTTTCTGGTATGGCCAAAATAATTTTTTCAAAGGACAAGATCTGTTCTGCATGTTAACTGGGAAAAAAAATTCGTTCTACTTTTAAAAAGAAAAGCGGTATTCGTTCTTTCCGAAGCTTAGAGCTTTTACATTTGGATCTTTTTGGTCCAATACACGTAACCATCTTAGGGGGAACAAATTACACCCTGGTTGTTGTTGATGATTTTACAAAATTCACATGGGTGCTGTTTTTAAAATCAAAAGTTCAAACCGCTGACCAGTTGATTAAGCTTTTAAAACTTTTTCAAAATGACAATTCTTGTACTGTCAACAGGATAAAGAGTGATAGAGGTACTGAGTTTTTAAATCATAAGCTATCCTCCTATCTGCAAGACATTGGAATAAAGCATGAGCTTTCAGCAGCTAGAACTCCTCAGCAAAACGGGTTAGCTGAGAGGAGAAACCATAATTTTAAAGATGCTGCTCGATCTATGATTGCATATTCCGGTATTTCTCAAAAATTCTGGGCAGAAGCAGTTAACAAAGCCTGCTACACTCAAAACATATCTATGATTAACAAGATTCATGGTGTAACCCCATATGAGATCTGGAATGGCAAGAAACCTGATATATCTTATTTTAGGGTGTTTGGGTGCAAATGTTTCATTAACAATAATGGCAAAAACCACCTAACAGCTTTCGATGCAAAATCTGATGCAGGTTTGTTTGTTGGATACTCAGCAGTGAGCAAGGCATACAGAGTGTTTAACAACCGGAGCTTGACGGTTGAAGAATCAGCTCACGTGGTATTCGATGAAACCAGCTTTCGTTCCAACTCAGCTGCGAGCTTACATGATCTGTGCACACGTCTGGAATCAACAAGCCTTGATGAATCAAGTGATGACGTGCCACAGATTCGACATTCAGCTGAGATACAACCACCTCTGGACACACCACACGATAATGCACAAGAAGATTTGACAGGTAACATAGAAGTCATTGATTTGACTAACGTTGACCATGTACAGGAACCGATCTCAACTAGTGTGCCAGCTGCGGGTGATGGAACAACTTTTGGACAAGATGTTCCGCAAGAAGATTATACAATACATCAATTGGGATCAAGACCAGATTCAGATACTCGAGCTATCAATGAATAACATCAATTGGTATCTGGTTCAAATCTGGAACACCAGTCTTATCAATTGGTATCAGATGGAGCTATTCAGCCAGATATCCAAGCAGAACATGGAGCAAATATGATCTTCGGTGGAATAAAAATCATCCATCCGAGCAGATCATAGGTAAAATTCACTCTCCTGTTCGCACAGGAGGCCAGCTAATGCATGAGTACTTCAATTTATAATTCATATCGCATATAGAACCAAAGCTGATAGAAGAAGCCTTAGCAGACCAGAGTTGGATAGATGCTATTCAAGACGAACTTAGCCAATTTAAGAGAAATAATGTATGACAGTTAGTTCCTCAACCAACTAATCATTCAGTAATAGGAAAAAAATGGGTCTTTAGGAACAAGCTGAATGAGGATGGTGTAGTAATTAGAAACAAGGCTAGATTGGTAGCTCAAGGCTTTAAACAACTAGAAGGAATAAATATTGATGAGACCTTCGCTCCAATAGAAAGATTAGAAGCCATTCGCATGTTTCTTGCATATGCAGCATATAATGACTTCAAATTCTTTCAAATGGATGTGAAGAGTGCCTTCCTAAATGGCATCTTAACTGAGGAAGTGTATGTTGCACAACCTCCTGGCTTCGTGAATCATAAATATCTAGATCGCGTCTATAAACTGGATAAAGCTCTATATGGGTTGTAGCAAGCACCCAGAGCTTGGTATGACACACTATCGAAATTTATTATTGAACATGATTTTGTTATAGGCATTGTCGATAAGACACTGTTTAAATTTGTCAAAAATGATCATGTCCTGTTGGTACAGATTTATGTTGATGATATTATCTTTGGGTCAACTAACCCAAAAATGTGCCAGAAATTTTCTAAGCTGATGCAGGACAAATTCGAGATGAGCATGATGGAAGAGCTGACATTCTTTCTGGGTTTACAAGTTAGACGGCTTGAGAATGGGATCTTCATCAATCAAGCTAAATACACGGAAGAACTACTGAAGAAGTTTGGAATGGACAATTGCTCAGCATCAGCAACCCCGATGAGTTCTTCAATCAAATTGGACAAAGACGAAGCTGGAAATGCAATAGAGGTATCATTGTATCGTGGTATAATTGGCTCTCTGCTTTACTTAACTTCTAGCAGACCAGACATCATGTTTGCTGTCTGTATGTGTGCTAGATTCCAAGTTGAGCCTAAACAATCGCATTACATTGCAGTCAAATAAATTTTAAAAATTTTTAGAAGGAACTTCCAATGTGGGTCTTTGGTATCCCAAAGACTCGAGTTTTCAACTAATCGGTTACAGTGATGCAGATTACGCAGGATGCGGGATTGATAGACGTAGCACAAGTGGGACATGTCAATTTTTGGGAGATCGACTGATTTCCTGGTTTAGTAAGAAGCAGACTTAGATTGCCACATCCACAGCTGAAGAAGAGTATCTAGCGGCTTGAAGCTGTTGTGCTCAGATCTTATGGATTCAACACCAGCTCAAGGACTACGGCATTGATGCCTCTGAAGCTCCTATCTTCTGTGACAATACCAGTGCGATAGCTATCACCCAGAATCCTGTGCTGCATTCGAGAACAAAGCACATAGATATCAGGCATCATTTCATAAAATATTACGTGATCAAGAAATACGTCCGGTTGGAGTATGTGTCGACAGACCAGCAAGTTGCTGATATCTTCACAAAGCCTCTACCAGACGCTAAGTTTTCGTATTTTCGACAGATTCTTGGTCTCTTAGAATTGCCTTAATATGTGATTGTGCTAACATTTTGTAGGTTGAAAAGCTTTCGTTTACTTCAGATTTGAGTATTCTGTTTAGGCGGAACGAGGAGACCTTCAGATTTGATAAACTATTGCGTTGGGAGAACCTCAGATTTAGGGGGAATAATAGATCTGAGTTGATAAGTGCTGAGTCAGCTGAATTCGTGAAATTTGAATCTATTCAGATTTCGCGTAAATACAGTTGATGCTTATATGTAATCAGATCTGACAGTACCCAAGCTGATACAATAAACAGCTGTGACGTATTTATCAATTGGCGCTCGTTTTTACTTTTTCACCCTCGTGGTTAAAATTCAAAGTCTTTTCGAATCTTTTAAAAAATTGATCGCTCCATCGGATGATTGACATGTGTGTTGTCATTATGCGAAACGTCACATCAACTCATTAAACGCGTACCATTTCATATTCCTTTCTCTTATATACGCTTTTTCGAATTTCTCTAACTTTTACCTTGCGCTAAATTACTCTCGAGATCTCTTGCTTTCTAGTGTTCTCTGTGCAGATTATCTTCATTTTCGACGCTTTTCTTCATTCAATCAACCTCCAGAAATGGCCGATTCACTGATTAACAATGCTATTCAAGTCTACTTTGACTCAGTATTCAGTATGGCAGATTAAGGGATGGTTCAAATGTTTAAGGCCCTTGAGTCGTCTGGACTCCGTGGGTTCTTGGGATGCTCTTCTGCCATATATGAGGCTTATTTAATGGATTTCTTTCACAACGCCTCATTAAGGGACAACAAAGTTATCAGTGCCGTTCAGGGCAAGTTTGTTGAGATTTCTGAGGAGGTATTTGCTGGAATCTTTGAGTTACCGACAGAGGGGTTGACAGATATGGGTAAAGTGCCGAAGGATTTGGTGTTTGACGCTAGGAGCACGTTCTCTGCCGATGGTGAAAAACTGAAGACCTCTTTCAAGAAGAGGGAAATGAAAATAGAGTTTTTAATGTTGACATATTGGCCAAGACAGTGACAGACAAGGCAGGATCCTTCGATGCGGTCACACATGAGCGGTTTCTGTTGGTGGCCGCTATTCATGGAGGAGTCAAAATCAATTGGGGTCGATTGCTGTTTCACATCTTGAAGGACATGGCGACTTCTGCTTCGAAGTAAGCCCGAGGGTTCGCGGTGTAGATTAGTATTATTTTGAAGGGAGAACCAGACCTGTATTTGGGTGAATCAAAGGCCTTACCACCTCTCAAGATACTCACGGCTAAAAATGTTGGCACTTACGTTGCCAAGAAGAAAAATATAACTGTTGAAGAGGTGGTGGATGAGCCTCTGGAGCCAGTTGCCAAGAAGGCTGTGACAAATAGGAGACAAGCTCCTGCTGTTATTGAGCCTGCTGCTAAGAAGAAGAGGACAACTGTGGGGAGAGCAGCTCCCGCATAAAATTACTTGGCCATTGTTATTGTGGCTCAATATGTGAGACCTGAAATTGTAATAAAGATTAATTGTTGGATTAATCGAGTTTTTGAGGAATTCTGGGTGTTTGGAATTTTTTTTGAAGGTTTCGTTTGCATTTTCGAGTCAGAAATCACATTTAGAGCAATTCTGGAAATTTTGGAATTTTCGAGTTTGAAATCTGGTTTTGCGAGAAATCTGAATTGTTGGTGAAATCTGTACGTTTCGTGAGAAATCTGTTCGGATTTTGTGAAATCTGGACGTTTGTTGTTGCAGCGCGTTTTGTAGCGTGAGGATTCTATACGCCGTCGTTTTTGTGAGGTCTGGATGTCGCGAAGTTAGGTGAGATCTGTTGCGCTTGTATATAGAAGTCTGCGTGGCGCGTTTTTATCGTAGACGCTTGTACGTCGTCGTTTAGGAGAGATCTAGTTTTACGTTAGCGCTAGAATCTGATTTAGAGATCTGGCCGCGTGCTTTTGTGTTGAGGGAGAAACGATGTCGTTTAGATAAGTTTCTATGGCATCGTTTGGTGAACGCTTGAGGGAGTGATCTGTTTCGCGAGTTTAGCGTTCGAGAGATCAGATTTTAGCGAGCAGCCTTTAACGCTTTGTATTTCAGATTTCACCAGCGTTTGTGTTTAGCGTTTCAGACTTCACCGTGGTTTTGGAGCTATGTCGTTTTGGGGTAGAGCTCTTTAACCAGCTGTTGATTTTCGTTAGGCATCAGCTGTCGCAAGATTTTGCGCTATGTTTGATCAGCCGTTGGATCGTTCAGCTGTTGGCAATTTTTAGTGACCAGCCGTTGGTTTATACATCTGCTGATTTGGGTATATATTTAGCGTCGGCTGATTGTGTCGGTGAACGTTTTATTCAGATTTCACGTGTATATATATATGAAGGCTGGTCTTCGTTTTCATTAAATTAGATCCCATACTTAGTAAGTTTTCTCTCGACTTTCGTTCTTCGCTTCTAACCCTCGGGTTACTGTTCACCGTGAGCTTCTCCGGCGAATTCCCGTCGTTTCCGACCACCGTTTTTCACGTTTGAGGTAGAGTTGGACTCCTCTCGTCAATATCTTCCATTCCTTACCGATTTCGGAGGCTGTCGTAAAGCAATTCTGGAAATTTTGGAATTTTCGAGTTTGAAATCTGGTTTTGCGAGAAATCTTAATTGTTGGTGAAATCTGTTCGTTTCGTGAGATATCTTTCGGATTTTGTGAAATCTGGACGTTTGGTGTTGCAGCGCGTTTTGTAGATAGGGAGATCAATACGCCGTCGTTTTCGTGAGATCTGGATGTCGCGAAGTAGCTGAGATCTATTGCGCTTGTATATAGAAGTTTGCGCAGCGCGTTTTTATCGTAGACGCTTGTACGTCGTCGTTTAGGAGAGATCTGGTATTGCGTTAGCGCTAGGATCTGATTTACAGATCTGGCCGCGTGTTTTTGTGTTGAGGGAGAAACGATGTCGTTTAGATAAGTTGCAACGGCGTCGTTTTGGTGAAAGCTTGAGGGAGAGATCTGTTTCGCGAGTTTAGCGTTCGAGTGACCAGATTCCAGCGTTTGTATTTAACGTTCCAGACTTCACCATGGTGCTGTACGACGTCGTTTTAGCGTTAGCGCTATTTCCAGCTTTTAGCGTTTTGATGTTCAGATTTCACCGCGATTTTGAGTAGCGTTGCGTTTAGCATTTTGGCCTTCAGATTTCTTCGTGTTTTGGAGCTAGCGATGACTTGTGAGATCTGTTGTTTGTTGTGTTGCGTTCAGAAATCTTGAGAGCTGATTCTGTCGGTGGCTAATTAACCAGATTTAATGCGTGCATAAATTAGAAGCGTTGGCCTTCAATTATTGAAACAGATCCCATACTTAGCGATTTTTCTCCCAACCTTCGTTCTTCGCTTCTAACCCTCGGGTACTGTTCATCGTGAGCTTCTCCGGTGAATTCTCGTTGATTCCGGCCATCGTTTGTCACGTTTGAGGTAGCGTTGGACTCCTCTCGTCGAGCTCTTTCATTTCCTACCGATTTTGGAGGCTGTCGTTGGCTGGAGCAAAAGCACGAAGCTGCTATCTTCGGCAGGGTGTTTGTGCGTGCAGGTAGCCTTTCGGTTTTAGCTTTGTGATTTTGTTCCTAGCCTTTATTTCAGCTACCTGTTGAGTATAATTGTTAGAATAAGCGCTGGTTTTAGTGTATAGTTTCTGGCCGTGAGTTGTTGTGATTGTCCGTGAGTTTTGGTTGTGTTTCCCTGAAATCTTGCGTGTGGTTTCAGCAGGTTTCAACTAGTTTTCTCGAGGCTTGGATTGTGGTAATTGTTGCACCGAATCAGGTACGGATTTGAGCTTGAGGTAGCTGGGAATTGGCGTGAGATTTAGGTGCAAGTTGATGGTGTGCTTTCTATGTTGTATGTGTGGATTGTTTGTGATGAAACTGCCATGTATAGCTGCTGGTTGTAGCTTAGTGTAGGCTGTCTATGCTTACTGCCTTTTGTGAATGGCATACACTCATTTGTACATATGCATTTCATATCCCTCATACATCGTAACTGCTGCAATTGTACCTTGTTGTATTTTATCTTGCAGCTTTGTACTTCGTTGTTGCTGTTTGCTTTCTTACCAGGATGCGAGGGCGAGCGGCGATACCGCACTCTCATCTCCCTGCTAGGATTTGTTAGCCACCATACGCCGAGTGGTTAACTACCAGAGTTCATGGGCGAGGCAACAGCAGGTCGAGTTGTTTGATGCATCTATTATTCGGGTGTAGTGTCAAGGCGAGTGGCTCATTACCACACTTTGAACACACCCCGTGGCCACAGTATGTTGCAGATTCTTTGGAGCTATGTTTGAGTTCCTTGGTTTCCCTCTCCGGTTGTATCCTTCAGCGTTCGTTCTGTGTCTCATGCATAGCATCTGCATTCTATCTTATGCTGTTTCTTTAGCTGTTTCAGTTGATCTACGTACTGGGGTTTGACCCCATGTCCCTCTGGGGCTTGGTTTGTTTTCTTGCCTGTTTTGTTGTTAAGGTTATCCAGCTGGTCGTGCAGCTGACCCAGCTAGAGGTGCCCCAGGAGGTGGTTAGAGTATCCCAGTAGCATATAGCATATATTTATGTATCAGTATTGTTAGCCAAGGGATGCCCTGTGCTTTAGTTGTAGTCTGTTACATTCGGTTGTGGTTGTTACCAGGTATCTGATACATGTTGATGATATATTGTTTGTCGTGTGCTTGTAGCCTTTGTTGGTTGGTTTTGTAAACTGGGATATCTATTTTGAGTATTGTTGTATTTTATATTTTATCGTTTTAAACCGTCAGGCCAAAAGCAAAAAAATTTTACCCGCTTTTTAGTATCTTCCGCTTGTGTTTATGTGATTTTACTCTGTTGTGAGCACGAGGCCTGACATTTTTGGTATCAGAGCTTAAGCTGGGATAAGCTCGATTTCTTTGATCACACTTGAGTCTAGGCACAATGTCGTGTGTTGCATGTGCTTGACCATTGTGATTATGTGTTGATTATGTTGTGATATCTATGCTGTATATTTTCTCTGTTGCCTTATCCTGTTGAGTGTATTCGTAGATGCCGCCTAGACGTCGTGGTAGAGGTAGGGGGCAGTTTGAGGAATCGGTAGGATATAACGAGGATCGGCGTAGTGATCCTTGTATTACTCGTAGTAGACATGATGAGGAGGAGGAAGTTGGTGACTTGCCTACCCCTGTGGAGAGGATGGACGTTGTGATAGCGAGGTTTCAGAGGATGAACCCTCAGGTCTTCAATGGCGACGAGTCGAGCGAGGATGCAGATTCATGGCTTCGGAACATTACTGGTCTATTCGATCGTGTCCAGTATGACAACGAGCTTCGGTTGAGTTTGGTGACCCTCCAGTTGAGGAAGGGTGCAGAGCGCTGGTGGCGAGGTGCTTCTAGTACTTTGTTGGAGACTGGCGTTGGGATTACTTGGGACAGCTTTTGTGAGACTTTTAGGCAGGAGTATGTTCCTGAGTCTTATATGAATGCCCGTGAGCGGGAGTTTGATCATCTAGAGCAGGGCTCGATGTCTGTTCGTGAGTATGCTCGGAAGTTTTCTTCTTTGTTGACGTACGTCCCTCATGTTTCTGGCCGGGAAAGGTCCAAGAGGACCAGATTCTTAGAAGGTTTGAATGAAGAACGTATCAGATGGTGCTGACAAGCAAACCCAATACTTATGCTGAAGCAGTTGATAATGCTACTGATTGAGGAGGGTTTGAGGAGTCGTCGTGCTCGTAGGAAGCAGGTAGCGCAGGGTGGTCGTCCTGCTGGTCAGGGATCACAGTCTTCGTAGTCTTCCCAGTCAGCCCATCATCCCCAGCAGCAGCAGCAGCCGCAGGTGGCACAACAGTCTGGCCGTCAGAGGTTTCGACCCCGCGGTCAACGGTTCAAGAATAAATCTAGTTCTGGATCGTCTGGTTCATGTAGCTCGAGTAGCAGTGGTTCTAGGGCTGAGTTTTGTGGTTTTTGTGGTGGCAAGCATCCTTATACCAAGTTTGTCGGTGTGCAGGGCTCCTGCAATCTTTGGGGTTAGTATGGGAATTTTTCTAGGGTGTGTCCGTCAGTGGGATCGCAGCAGGTCGCAGCCCCGTCTCAGGGTCATGGAGGACAGTCTAGGGGTCGTTCCCCTCAATTTCAGCAGCCCCGATTGGGTGAGACTCTGTTCAGTCCGTTTCAGCATCCTGGTCCGTCGCGATTCGGAAAGTCGTCTCAGCCGTTTTATTCTGGACCTCAGCATGCTCAGGCCAACGTCATGACAAGGGAACAGGCCGAGAAGACGCCGAGCAGGGTGATCACAGGTACTTGTCTTGTTTTCGATTTTCCTACGCGTGTGTTGTTTGACACCGGTGCATCACATTCTTTTGTCTCTGATTCTTTTGTTATCGAGCATGGTTTGCATAACATTTCTTTGTGCGATGCTGTTTCTGTTTCTACCCCTGGAGGTGTGAGCCTGTTTTCTCAGGAGGTTTTTTTAGATGGCGTGTTGCGGTTTGGTCAGCATGTCTTGGTAGCGAATTTGATTCGTCTGATGTTGTGGGATTTCGATTGTATCGTTGGGATGGATGTGTTTTCCAACTATAGGGCCTCCGTGGATTGTTTCCATGGGATTGTTCGTTTTAGGCCTTTGTCTGGCGAGAAGTGGTACTTCTACGGCCAGGATTCTCGATCGAAGATCCCGTTAGTCTCAGCGATGGAGATGTTCAGTTTGTTGTCCATAGGGAATGCTGGTTTCATGATCTAAGCTTTGGATGCGTCTTCTTCTTCGCATGTGCAGCTTAGCGACGTTCCCGTGGTGCGACATTATCCCGATGTGTTTCCGGAGGAGATTTTTGGTTTTCCTCCGAGGCGAGAGATTGACTTCAGCATAGAGCTGGTGCCTGCCACAGCTCCGATTTCTCGTGCCCCTTATCTTTTGGCGCATGCTGTGAGACCTGAATTTGTATAAGAGATTAATTGTTGGAATGTATCGGTTTTTAGAGATTTCTGGTGGTTTAGATCTCTGTTGGTAAGTTTGGTTTGCATTTTCTGGTCTGAAATAGCATTTGGAGCAATTCTGGGAGTTTTCGTGTTTTTGAGATTTTTGTGGTGAAAGTTGGTTTTATTGAGAAAGCAGGTCGAATTGGTGTAATCCAGTCGTAGCGTTATTTTGGCAACGTGAGATTCCAAAACATCGTCGTTTAGAGAGATCTGGTAGCGCTTGAAATACCAGTGTGTGAGAGCTGATCACGTGTGTGAGTACCTGCTGGTTGTTCAGTCGAAGCAGATGTCAACGCGGGTAAACATTCCTGTAGCGCGAGAAGAAAACGTCGTCGTTTGGATGTTGCGGCCGGTTGTCCAGCTGCGAGAGATTTGTTCGCTACTGTAGCTCGCAGCTGGTATTGTGCGAGAGCTAGCGACTGGATGACGTCAGTTGTGCGACGCCGTTTTGATTAGTTGCAACACTGCGTTTTATATGTTGCGGCTGGTACCAGCTTTTGGAGATTTCCCGCGATGTTTAAACCAGTCGTCTGGTTGTCCAGCTTTTGGTTGAGAACCAGTCGTAGGTAGTGTTCTACGACGTCGTTTTGATTTGCGTTGCTTGAGATTTCAGCAGCTGGTTTTGTTGCATCTGCTGGTTGTATTTGTTGTTGGTGCCTGCTGGTTATGTCGGTGGATAATTTAACCAGCTTTTGCGAGATGTATTTAAGGAAGAATTGATCTTCGATTTCGAGCACCAGATTCCAGACTTAGCGAAATTTTTCCTCGATTGTGTTCTTCGCTTCGAACCCTAGGTTACTGTTCACAGTAGCTTTTCTCCGGCAATTCCCATCGTTTCCGACCGTTGTTTGATACGTTCGAGGTAGCGTTGGACTCCTCTTGTGAAGCTCTATCATTCCATATCACTTTTGGAGGCTGTGGTGTTGAGGAACGCGAAGTTGCTGCCCGATTGTGCGTTTTGTAGTGCAGGTAGAACTACGTTCCCTTATGATGAGATCTTGTTCCTAGCTTGGTTTAAGCTTCCAGTAAGTTGTTTTGGTAGTAATTGAGTTGGTTGATCGTGGATCCCAGCCGTGAGCTTCTGTAATTGGCCGTGAGTTTTTGTGCAGCTTTTGAGATCTGTGTGTTGTGTATTTAGCAGGTTGCTATCTAGATCTCTCGGGCCTGTTTTGTAGTAATTGTTGCACAAAAGTATAAGGTACGGATTTGAGCTTGATGTAGCTTGGATTGGCGTGAGATATTATGCGTGGCTGCTGGGATGTTTCGCTGAACCTATCTGTGTATTGCTTGCTGAGCATTGGTGTTTATGCTGGCTGTTTCATGTGAATTGCATACACGCATTTGTTCATGCATATTTCAGATCCCTTGTGTATCGTATTTTGCAGCCTTGTATCTTGTATTGCTGTTGTTGATTCTTACCAGGATGCGATGGCGAGCGGCAATACCGCACTCTCATCTCCATGGTGGGATCGTTAGCCACCATGCGTCGAGTGGTTAACTACCACAGTTCATGGGCGAGGCAACGGCAGGTTGAGTTGTTTGATGCATCTGGTATTCGGGTGT
>KQ987758.1:199165-225442 GCA_001598015.1 Dorcoceras hygrometricum
TTTCAGCAGCCTGGCCCTTCGCGCTTTGGGCAGTCGTCTCAGCCTTTCTTCTCAGGACCCCAGCATGCTCAGGTTAACGCCATTACGAGGGAGCAGGCCGAGGAGACATCGAGCCGAGTGATTGGAGGTACATGTCTTGTCTTTGACTTTCCTGCTCATGTGTTGTTTGACACCGGTGCATCGCATTCGTTTATTTCTGATTCGTTTGTTGTTGAGCATGGTCTGTGTACCATTCCTTTGCGCGATACCGTTTCTGTTTCTACCCCTGGTGGTGTGAGACTGTTCTCCCCAGGATGTTTTGTTGGATGGCGTGTTGCGGTTTGGTGAGCATGTCCTGTTAGCGAACTTGATCCGTTTGATGCTTTGGAATTTCGATTGTATAGTTGGGATGGATGTGCTGTCCAACTATAGGGCCTCCGTGGACTGCTTTCATGGGATTGTGCGTTTTAGGCCTATGTCTGGCGAGAAGTGGGACTTCTACGGCCACGATTCTAGATCGAAGATCCCGTTGGTCTCAGCGATGGAGATGTTTAGCTTGTTGTCTTTGGGGATTGCTGGCTTTACGCTTTGGATGCGTCTTCTTCTTCCCGCGTTCAGCTTAGTGACGTTCCCGTGGTGCGACTTTTCCTGGATGTGTTTCCGGAGCAGATTTCTGGTTTTCCTCCGAGGCGGGAGATCGACTTCAGCATAGAGCTGGTGCCTGGCATAGCTCCGATTTCACGTGCTCCTTATCGTCTGGCGCCTGCGGAGTTGAGAGAACTCAAGGTGCAGTTATATGATTTGCTCGAGAAAGGTTTTATTCGTCCTAGTATGTCACCGTGGGGAGCGCCCATACTGTTTGTGAAGAAGAAGGATGGATCAATGAGGATGTGCATTGATTTTCGCCAGTTGAATAAAGTCACTGTGAATAACAAGTACCCGTTGCCGAGAATCAATGATCTGTTTGATCAGTTGCAAGGTTCTGTGGTGTATTCAAATATTGATCTTCGTTCTGGGTACCATCAGCTGAGAGTGAGAGATCAGGATGTTACGAAGACTGTGTTTTGTACGAGTTATGGACACTTTGAGTTTTTGGTGATGCCGTTTGGTTTGACCAACGCATCTGTAGTATTTATGGATCTGATGAACCGAGTTTTCCGCGAGTTTATCGATCAGTTTGTGATCGTGTTCATCGAATACATCTTAGTCTATTCGAAGACTCCTTTGGAGCACAAGGAGCATTTGCGTATTGTTCTTCAGACGCTGAGAGACCAGAAATTGTATGCAAAGTTTTCCAAGTGTGAGTTCTGGTTGGATCGAGTCGTATTCTTGGGACATGTGATTTCAGCCGAGGGGATTTCGGTGGATCCTAGCAAGGTTGATGCCGTTATGAACTGGGAGCATCCCAGGAATGTTTCTGAGATTTGCAGTTTCTTGGGTCTGGCTGGCTATTATCGTCGCTTCATTGAGGGATTCTCAAGTATAGCAAATCCGATGACTCAATTAACGGAAAAGGACAAGAGATTTGTATGGACTGAGCAGTGCGAGAATGCTTTTCAACTGGTCAAGGAAAAGTTGACTCTATGCCTGTGTTGGCTCTCCCGTCCGGTTCAGGTGGTTTTGTTGTTTGTTCTGACGCTTCGATCAATGGATTGGGTTGTGTGTTGATGCAGAATGGTCGAGTCATTGCGTATGCCTCACGGAAGTTGAAACCGAATGAGATTCGTTACCCCGTTCATGATTTGGATTTAGCAGCGGTGGTCTTTGCGTTAAAGATCTGGCGTCACTACCTGTATGGCGAGCAGTTTGTGGTGCACTCCGACCACAAGAGTTTGCAGTATCTGTTTTCGCAGCCTGACCTGAACATGAGACAGCGTCGGTGGATGGAGCTGCTAAAGGATTTCGATTGTGAGATTAAGTACCAGCCTGGAAAGTCGAACGTGGTGGCCGATGCTTTGAGCAGGAAGGCTAGTGAGATGCTTGCGTCGTTGTACATCTCTAAGGATCAGGAGCATCTTAACACTACGGGTTGGAGATTTTACCCGACTGAGGATTGTGTGGTGGTTTCTTCTTTCCAAGTGGAGCCACAGATTGTTTCTACCATTCGAGCAGCTCAATGGACTGATCCGTCTATCCACGAGTTGAAGTTGAAGGTCAGGGCTGGCGAACTTGAGGATTATTCTGTCTCTTCCGATGGTTGTTTGCGTTTCCGAGGCAGGTTGGTTGTGTGGCCTAAAGAGCGACGTTGCTGGTTTTGTTGCTCGTTGCTTGAATTGTCAGATGGTTAAGGCCGAAAGGATGAGACCTGGTGGTCTGTTGCAGAGTTTGGAAGTGCCCCAATGGAATTGGGAGAACATTGCTATGGATTCGTGACGCATCTGCCTCGTTCCAGCCGAGGATGCGATGCTATTTGGGTGGTTATAGACCGTCTGTCGAAGTCTGCACATTTTATTCCCTATGGAATGACCTTCTCGTTGAAGAAGATGGCGAATCTATACGTTGATTTTGTTGTTAGACTACATGGTGTGCCCGTTTTGATCGTTTCCGACCGAGATCCGAGGTTTACTTCCAGGTTTTGGAAGAGTTTGCAAACAGCTTTGGGTACAAGATTGGCTATGAGCACCGCGTATCACCCCTAGAAAGATGGCCAATATGAGCGAACTATCCAGACGTTGGAGGATATGTTGCGAGCTGTTGTGTTGGATTTTGGAGGTAGCTGGCAAGACGCGTTGTCTTTGGTTGAGTTTTCGTACAATAACAGCTACCAAGTGACGATTGGTATGGCGCCTTTTGAGGCTTTGTATGGCAGAAAGTGCAGATCATCGGTATGTTGCGAAGAAGTAGGGGAGAAGCAGCTATCTGCCCCTGACTTTGTGCAGCAAATGAAATTCATGTGGATCTTATTAGACAGCGGATGAAGGCTGCCCAATATCGCCAAGTCAGTTACGCGAATAAGAGGTGTCGACCTCCTGAGTTTCAGGTTGGTGATCGTGTATTTCTCAAAGTTTTTCCGTTTCGCAGTGTTATGCGCTTTGGACACAAGTGAAAGTTAGCCCCTCGTTACGATGGTCCGTATGAGATTGTTGAGAGGATTGGCCCTTTAGCGTATCGACTGTTGTTGCCGTCAGAGTTGTCTTCTCTTCATGACGTCTTCCATATTTACATGTTGAGGAATATGAGCCAGATCTGTCTCATGTGCTTAGAACTGACGAGGTGGAGCTAGATCAGTCGTTGAGTTATCAAGAATATCCCTTGCAGATCCTTGGCAGAAAAGAGAAACAGTTGAGGAATAAGACCATTCCGTTGGTAATGGTGCAGTGGAGCAAACATGGAAGGGAAGAAGCTACTTGGGAGCTGGAAGAAAAGATGCAGCGCGAGTGGCCGCATCTGTTTGAGTAGCGTTGGTAATGGTGGAGCAAACATGGAAGGGAAGAAGCTACTTGAGAGTTGGAAGAAAAGATGCAGCGCTAGTGGCCGCATCTGTTTGAGTTGAGTAGCTTTTGGAGATTTCCCACGATGTTTAAACCAGTCGTCTGGTTGTCCAGCTTTTGGTTGAGAACCAGTCGTAGGTTGTGTTCTACGACGTCGTTTTGATTTGCGTTGCTTGAGATTTCAGCAGCTGGTTTTGTTGCATCTGTTGGTTGTATTTGTTGTTGGTGCCTGCTGGTTATGTCGGTGAATGTTTTAACCAGATTTTGTGAGATGTATTTAAGGAAGACTTGGTCTTCGATTTCGAGCACCAGATTCCATACTTGGCGAAATATTTCCTCAATTGTGTTCTTCGCTTCGACCCTAGGTTACTGTTCACAGTAGCTTTTCTCCTGCAATTCCCATCGTTTCCGGTCGTTGTTTGATACGTTCGAGGTAGCGTTGGACTCCTCTTGCGAAGCTCTATCATTCCATATCACTTTTGGAGGCTGTGGTTGGCTAGTTGAGGAACGCGAAGTTGCTGCCCGATTGTGCGTTTTGTAGTGCAGGTAGAACTACGTTCCCTTATGATGAGATCTTGTTCCTAGCCTTGGTTTAAGCTTCCAGTAAGTTGTTTTTGTAGTAATTGAGTTGGTTGAGCGTGGCTCCAGCCGCAAGCTTCTGTAATTGGCCGTGAGTTTTTGTGCAGCTTTTGAGATCTGTGTGTTGTGTATTTAGCAGGTTGCTATCCAGATCTCTCGGGCCTGTTTTGTAGTAATTGTTGCACAAAAGTATAAGGTACGGATTTGAGATGGATGTATCTTGGGATTGGCGTGAGATATTATGCGTGGCTGCTGGGATGTTTTGGTGAACCTATCCGTGTATTTCTTGCTGAGCATTGGTGTTTATGCTAGCTGTTTCATGTGAATTGCATTCACTTATTTGTTCACGCATATTTCAGATCCCTTGTGTATCGTATTTTGCAGTTTGCTCAGTTATCTTTAACTCTTGGCCTTGTGTTGGGTGAGTTCTGTTTGTATCTTGGTGTTGCTGTGTTGTTGTGACAGAATTGTTGTTTGATTTCTGGGATGAAATCCTTTTTAGTGGAGGAGAAATGTGAGACCTGAATTTGTATAAGAGATTAATTGTTGGAATGTATCGGTTTTTAGAGATTTCTGGTGGTTTAGATCTCTGTTGGTACGTTTGGTTTGCATTTTTGGGTCTGAAATAACATTTGGAGCAATTCTGGGAGTTTTCGTGTCTTTGAGATTTTTGTGGTGAAAGATGGTTTTTGTGGTGAAAGCTGGTTTTATTGAGAAAGCTGGTCGAATTGGTGTAATCCAGTCGTAGCTTTATTTTGGCAACGTGAGATTCCAAAACGCCGTCGTTTAGAGAGATCTGGTAGCGCTTGAAATACCAGTCGCTGGTTTAGTGTATTTGTATCGAGTTGGATACGGTGTCGATTGAATAAGTTGGAGCGACGTCGTTTTTGTGTAGCGCTAGTGTGAGAGCTGATCGCGTGTGTGAGTACCTGCTGGTTGTTCAGTCGAAGCAGATGTCAACGCGGGTCAACATTCCTATAGCGCGAGAAGAAAACGTCATCGTTTCGATGTTGCGGCTGGTTGTCCAGCTGCGAGAGATTTGTTCGCTACTGTAGCTTGCAGCTGGTATTGCGCGAGAGCTAGCGATTGGATGACGTCAGTTGTGAGACGCCGTTTTGATTAGTTGCAACGCTGCGTTTTATATGTTGCTGCTGGTACCAGCTTTTGGAGATTTCCCGCGATGTTTAAACCAGTCGTCTGGTTGTCCAGCTTTTGGTTGAGAACCAGTCGTAGGTTGTGTTCTACGACGTCGTTTTGATTTGCGTTGCTTGAGATTTCAGCAGCTGGTTTTGTTGCATCTGTTGGTTGTATTTGTTGTTGGTGCCTGCTGGTTATGTCGGTGGATAATTTAACCAGCTTTTGCGAGATGTATTTAAGGAAGACTTGGTCTTCGATTTCGAGCACCATACCACACTGTGAACACACCCCGTGGCCACTGTTGTTGCAGATTCTTGGAGCTGTGCTTGAGTTCCTTAGCTCCCTTGTTGGTTGAGCCTTCCGTTGTTATCCGGTGTCTCATGCATAGCATCTGCATTTTATCTTATGCATTCTTTTAGATATTTCTGTTGCTCTCCGTACTGGGGTTTGACCCAATGTCCCTCTGGGGCTTGGTTTGTTTCCTTGTTTGTGTTGTTTTCAGGGAACCCAGGTTTTACAGCTGGTCGTGGTTTTAACCCAGGTGGTGGTGCCCCAGGAGGTGGTTAGCGTGTCCTAGTTGCGTATAACATATTTATATATAGATGTATCAGTTAGCCAGGGGGATGCCCTGCGCTTTGTTATTTGTATGTAGTAGTTGGAGTCTGGTACATGTTTTGGTGGTTATATGCTATAATGTTGTTGTTTTTACGTACTGGGATATATTTTGAGTATCGCTTTATTTTAAAGTATATTGTTTAAAACCGTCAGGCCAAAAGGAAAAATTTTACCCGCTTTTTGATAGCTTCCGCATGTGTTTGTATGATTTTACTCTGTTTAGAGCACGAGGCCTGACACCTGCGGAGTTGAGAGAACTCAAGGTGCAGTTGGACGATTTGTTGGAGAAAGGTTTCATTAGACCTAGCATGTCGCCGTGGGGAGCGCCCATTTTGTTTGTGAAGAAGAAGAATGACTCAATGCGGATGTGCATTGATTTCCGCCAGTTGAACAAAGCGACTGTTAAGAACAAGTACCCGTTACCCAGGACCGACGATCTGTTTGATCATTTGCAAGGTTCTGCGGTGTATTCAAAGATTTACTTGCGTTCCGGGTACCATCAACTGAGAGTAAGAGATCAAGATGTCGCAAAGACTTCTTTTCGTACAAGGTACGGACATTTTGAGTTCTTGGTTATGCCGTTTGGGTTGACCAACACGCCTGCAGTCTTTATGGATCTGATGAACTGGGTCTTCAGAGAGTTCATAGATCAGTTCGTGATAGTGTTCATTGACGACATCTTGGTATATTCTAAGACTCCTTTGGAGCATAAGGAGCACCTGAGAATTTTCCTTCAGACGTTGAGAGACCAGCAGTTGTATGCAAAATTCTCAAGTGCGAGTTTTGGCTGGATCGCGTCGTTTTCTTGGGTCATGTTATTTCATCCGAGGGGATTTCCGTGGATCCCAGTAAGGTTGATGCTGTTCTTAACTGGGAGCGTCCCAGGAATGTTTCAGAGATTCGTAGTTTCTTGGATATGGCTGGCTATTATCGTCGTTTCATTGAAGGATTTTCTAGCATAGCAAAGCCGATGACTCAACTGACACAGAAGGACAAGCATTTTGTATGGACTGAGCAATGTGAGAATGCGTTTCAATTGCTCAAGGAGAAACTGACTACTGCACCTGTGTTGGCTCTGCCGTCCGGATCAGGTGGTTTCGTTGTTTGTTCTGACGCTTCGCTCAATGGATTGGGCTGTGTTTTGATGCAAAATGGTCGAGTAATTGTGTATGACTCACGGCAGCTGAAACCGCATGAGACTCGTTATCTAGTGCATTATTTGGAGCTTGCAGTCGGTGGTTTTTGCACTGAAGATCTGTCATCATTACCTGTATGGCGAGCAATTTGTGGTGTACTCGGACCAAAAAAATTTGCAGTATCTGTTTTCGCAGCCCGATTTGAATATGAGACAACTTTGTTGGATGGAGCTGCTGAAGGACATTGATTGCGAGATCAAGTATCAGCCTGGGAAGTCGAATGTAGTGGCCGATGCTTTGAGCAGGAAGGCTAGTGAGATGCTTGCCTCGTTGTATTTCTCTAAGGATCAAGAGCATCTTAATACTACTGGTTGGAGATTTTGCTCGGCTGAAGATTATGTTGTGGTTTCTTCTTTCCAAGTAGAGCCGCAAATTGTTTCTAGTATTCGAGCAGCTCAAAGGACTGATCCTTCCATCCACGAGTTGAAGTTAAAGGTCAGGGTTGGAGAACTTGAAGATTATTCCGTTTCTTCTGATGGTTGCTTGAGGTTTCGTGGCAGGCTGGTTGTGCCTAACCTCATTGATTTGAAGGAGGAGATCCTTCGGGAAGCGCACTGCAGCAGACATAGTGTTCATCCTGGTGCACGGAAGATGTACCATGAGTTAAAGCCGCACTTATGGTGGGCTGGCCCGAAGAGTGACGTTGCTGGTTTTGTCGCTCGTTGTTTAAACTGTCAGATGGTTAAGGCCGAAAGGATGAGACCTGGTGGTCTGTTGCAGAGTATGGAAGTGCCCCAATGGAATTGGGAGCACATAGAGATGGATTTCGTGACGCATCTGCCTCGTTCCAGCAGAGGATGCGATGCTATTTGGGTGGTTATCGACCGGTTGTCGAAGTCTGCACATTTTATTCCCTACGGTATGACCTTTTCTTTGAAGAAAATGGCGAAATTGTACGTGGATTTCGTTGTTAGACTGCACGGTGTGCCTGTTTCGATCGTCTCAGACTGAGATCCAAGGTTTAATTCCAGGTTTTGGAAGAGTTTGCAAGCAGCTTTGGGTACCAGACTGGCTATGAGTACCACGTATTCATTGACTCTAATTTTTACTTGACTCTAATTTTTACTTACTTGCAATCCTTGACTCTAATTTTTACTTACTTGCATCATATCAATTGTTAACTGTTCATTGTTTAATCGGTTTCTTTCCGCACAATATTTGTTAATCGAGAAAATAGATTTGGACTGAGAGCCTCAGATCTGGTCACTCAGGTATGAGTTAAGAGAGGCTTGTAAAAACAGATTTTAAGGTTTCGAATAATCAAAAATCTAAGGAGTTCATTCAACCCCCCCTTCTGAACTCCTAAGCTTATTTTAACTATATTTTCGATTCCTTCTTCCCGGCCATGCTTAATCAATTGAAACATCACCAACGGAATTATCTTATTCCTCAATTGCTTCTTCTTCCTATCCAGAATCTGAACTGGATATTCAACATAGCTCAAAGCAGAATCTAGCTCAACTTCATCAGTCCTCAACACATGGGACGGATCTGGCTCATATTTTCTCAACATTGACACATGAAAAACTTCATGTATCGCTGCTAATTCATAAGGCAGCTGCAATATATAAGCCAACTGTCCAATCCTTTCAACAATTTCAAATGGAACAACGAATCTAGGAGCTAACTTTCCCTTAATTCTAAACCTCATAACACTTTTGAAGGGAGAAATCTTAAGGAACACTCGATCACCAACTTCAAATTCCAGAGGTCTATGTCTTATGTTAGCATAGCTAGTGAAGCGATCTTGTGCAGCCTTCATTATCTTCGAATCAACAAAACCTGATCTCTCATATGCTTCAGAAACTCAGGGGTCGAAAGCTGTTTCTCACCAAATTCTTCCCAACAGATCGAATATCTACACTTGTGACCATACAACGCTTCAAATGGAGCCATCCCGATAGTCACTTGGTAGCTGTTGTTATAAGAAAACTCAACCAAAGATAGCGAATCCTGCCAGCCACCATCGAAATCCATCACAATTGCTTGCAGCATATCTTCTAAAGTCTGAATAGTTCTCTCAGATTGGCTATCTGTCTGAGGATGATAAGCAGTGCTCATTGCCAATCTCGAACCCATAGCTGCTTGCAAACTCTTCCGGAATCGAGATGTGAATCGTGGATCTCTATCGGATACTATCGACACCGGCACTCCGTGCAATCAAACCACATGGTCGATGTACAATCTCGCCATCTTCTTCATCGAACACCTCACATCATAGGGAATGAAATGGGCTGACTTCAAGAGTCTATCAATCACTACCCAAATTGCATCGCATCCCCTACTCGACCGAGGTAAATGAGTTACAAAGTCCATGGCGATGTGCTCCAATTCCACTTAGGCACCTCTAAACTCTGCAACAGTTCACCAGGTCTCATCCTTTCGGCCTTGACCTGCTGACAATTCAAACATCTAGCAAAAAAACCAGAAATGTCGCTTTTCATGCCTTACCACCAGTAGTGAGACTTCAAAGCATCTTTCTCTCGCCCGGATGCACACTGTACCGACTATAATGCGCTTCATTCAGAATAGTCTCTTTCCAATCACCCATCATTAGCAACAGTAAAATCTTCAGACTGACCATTATGGGCCTTAATCTTCATCTAATGAATGTAAGGATCAGTCCTCTGTGCTTCTCTGATGTCAACCACGATCTGTGGTTCAACCTGAATTGAAGAAACTATGAATTACTGATCACTCGGCTGAAATCGCCAACCAGAAGTACCCAACTGCTCGTGGACTCTCGAGATACTCAAAGATGTTAGCATCAGAGGCTGGGATTTCCTACTCAAGGCATCGGCTACTAAGTTCATCCGCCCAGACTGATATTGAATATCACAGTCAAAGTCCTTGAGCAACTCCATCCAACGACGCTGTCTCAATTCAGATATGACTGAGTGAAGATATACTTCAAACTCTTGTGTTCGGTGTACACCACAAATTTCTCACCATACAGGTAGTGACGCCAGATCTTCAAGGCAAAGACAATCGCTGCCAATTCCAAATCGTGAACGAGGTACCTCGTCTCATGGGGCTTCAACCGTCGAGACGCATACGCAATCACGTACCCGTTCTGCATCAAAACACATCCTAAACCACTCAGAGATGCATCGTAGAAAACCACAAAACCTCCAGATCCAGATGGTAAAGCCAACACAGGAGCAGTAGTCAACTTCTCCTTAAGAGTTTGAAAACTCTACTCACGCTCGTCAGTCCAAACAAACTTCCTATCCTTCTGAGTCAACTACGTCATCGACCTTGCTATTGAAGAAAACTTCTCAATGAAACGCCTATAATAGCCGGCCAAACCCAAGAAACTACGGATCTCAAAAACATTTCTAGATCACTCCCAGTTAAGAACTACTTTGACCTTGCTAGGATCCACGGAAAATCATTTTACAGAGATGACATGACCCAAAAAGATTATTCTATCTAGCCAAAATTCACACTTGCTGAACTTGGCATACAACTGCAAGTATCTCAATTTATTCAATACCAGTCTCAGGTGCTCCATATGATCTCTGGAACTCTTCGAATACACCAAGATGTCATCTATGAAGACTATCACGAATCGATCGATATACTCACTAAAGACGCGATTCATCAAATTCATGAAAACAGCTGGGGAATTTGTCAACCCAAACGGCATCACAAGAAACTCATAATGCCCGTATCTCGTCTGAAAGCTATCTTTGCTATATCAACGTCTCTAATTCGCAACTGGTGATAGCTAGAGCGCAATTCAATCTTCGTGTATACGGACGATCATTGCAAATGGTCAAACAAATCATCAATCCTCGACAACGGATACTTATTCTTGATCGTTGCTTTGTTCAACTGCCGGAAATCAACGTACATCCTCATAGACCCATCTTTATTCTTCACAAACAAAATCGGAGCTCCCCAAGGCGACATTCTCGGTCAGATGAAGCCTTTCTCAAGAATATATCTCAACTGCAGCTGGCGCCAATCGATACGGAGCTCTAGAAATCGAGGCTGTACCTGGCACCAACTCTATACTGAAATCAATCTCTCTTCTCGGAGGGAATCCAATAATCTCATCTAGAAACACGTCTGGAAACTCTCGGACTATCGGGATATTGCTCAACTCCAAACGCGACTCTTGGGAAACGTCGAACGCATAGATCATGAATACAGTGTTACTCAGTGACAACAGTCTAAACACCTCCATAGCGGAAACCAGTGGAAAATTCGAGCGCGAATCAGCACCATAGAAATCCCACTTCTCTCCCGACTCGGGGCAAAATCTCACCACACCGTGGAAACAGTCAACGGTAGCCTTATAGCTGGACAATACATCCATTCCAAAGATACAATCAAAATCTCTCTTCTCCAAAGAAATCAAATTCACCACAATCACATTCTGAACAAACCGAATCGCACAATCCACCACAATTTCACAAGACAACAACCACACACCAGCAGGAGTAGACACAGATACAACATCACATAGTGGGGTAACTCTCAACCCACACTCATGCACAAACCATGCAGAAACAAAGGAGTGTGATGCTCCAGTATCAAATAAAAATCTCGCAGGAAAATAAAAGATAGAGCATGTAACTGTGATTAATCCACTAGGTATCTCATCAGCCTGTTCTCTCGACAAGGCATTCACCTGGCCTACTGCGGTCCGGGAAACTGTTGTCTCGAAGGTCCTCCTGTGAGACCTGAAATTAATAAAAGATTAATTGTTGGATTAATAGGTTTTTAAGGAATTCTGGGTGTTCAGTTTTCTGTTTGAAGGTTTAGTTTGTATTTTCGGGTCAAAATTCAAATTTAGAGCAATTCTGGAAATTTTGATATTTTTGAGTTAGAAATCTGTTTTGGGTGCTCGTGTGAGATATGCTCGGTTTTGTGTGGGATCTGTTCGAATTCTTGGTGAAAGCTGATCGGTTTGGTGAAATCTGGACGCTTGGTGTTGCGGCGTGTTTTGTAGCGTAGGAGAGATCCGAATGCGTCGTTTAGTGAAGTCTGGTTGTCTCGTGGAAGGAGAAATCTGTTGCGCTAATGTGTAGAAATCTGCCCCGCGTGTTTTGTGTTGAGCGCAATACGATGTCGTTTATATAAGTTAATACGGTGTCGTTTGGCTTAGCGTTTGGTTGTGAGATCTGATGAGCGTGATCGCTGGTGCACGGGACAATGTATAGCGCTGGTTTTCAGATGTCACCAATACGTCGCCGTTTAGGTTAGCGCTTGATTGAGAGATCTGTGGCGCGAGATTTAGTGTTTAGCATTTGTTTGAGCAGATGTCTCTAGCGTTAGTTCCAGATTTCTCCAGCATTCAGCGCTTTTGATTTTCAGACTTCTCCGTGGTTTTAGAGCGACGTCGTTTTATTGTTGAGAGATGTTTAACGCATGCGTTAATTTGTTGAGGGATCTGTTTTTGTCGGTGTATGTTTTAGCAGATTTCATGCGTGTATATATATATATGTAAGAAGCGTTGGCCTTCAATTATATTAGCAGATCCCATACTTAGCAAAAATCCTCCCGACTTTCATTCTTCGCTCAAACCCTAGGGTACTGTTCACCGTGAGCTTCTCCGGTGAATTTCCGTCGTTTCCGGCCATCATTTTTGACGTTCGAGGTAGCGTTGGACTCCTTTCGAGAAGCTCTTTCATCCTATACCAATTTTGGAGGCTATGATTGGCTGGTTGTGGAACGCGAAGTTGCTGCCCGTTTGTGCGTTGTGTAGTTCAGGTAAAACTTCGTTCTTTTTACGATGAGATCTTGTTCCTAGCCTTGAATTAAGCTTCCTGTTAAGTTGTATTGTTGGGATTGGTCGCTGGTTTGAGTGTATGACTCCCAGCCGTGAGTTTCTGTAGATGGCCGTGACTTTCTGTGTAATGCCTGAGATTGTTTTGTACGTTGTTTGCTTCGGCAGGTGTTGGAATTAGATTTCTTGGGCTCTTTGTTGTGGTAATCGTTACACAGAATCAAGGTACGTATCTTGAGCTTGAAATCCAGTTTGGATTAGCGTGGGATTTAATGTGAGAGCTGGTTTGCATCTCTGGTTGGGATTGCCGTGAATATTGCTGTGTGATGATTTCGGGGCATTTGTGTTTATGCTAGCTAGTTTTTGTGGTTTCATACACGCATTATTCACTTGCATTTCAGACTCCTTGCTTTGTATCTTGTTGTATTGTGTTGTTGTTTCTTACCAGGATGCGAGGGAGAGCGGAAATACCGCACTCTCATCTCCCTGCTGGGATCTGTTAGCCCTCATACGCCGAGTGGTTAATTACCACAGTTCATGATTTGTGCAACAGCAGGTTGAGCTGTTTGATGCATCTGGTATTCGGGTGTAGTGTCAAGGTGAGTGGCTCATTACCACACTTTGGACACACACCAGTGGCCACCGTTTGTTGCAGATTCGTTTGATCTATGCTTTGAGTTCCTTGGCTCCTCTTCGGTTGTAGCCTTCAGCGGTTGTCCTGTGTCTCATGCAAGCATCTGCATTTTATCTTATGCTTTTCTTTAGCTGTTTCAGTTGCTCTCCGTACTGGGGTTTGACCACATGTCCCTCTGTGGCTTGGTTTGTTTGTTTGCCTGTTGTTGTTCAGGTTTCCCAGTTTATTCAGCTGGTCGTGGTGCTGTCCCAGCTAGAGGTGCCCCAGGAGGTGGTTAGAGTATCTCAGTAGCGTATATCATATATTTATGTATCGGTATAGTTAGCCAGGGGATGCCCTGTGCTATTGTTGTATTTTGTTGTACTCAGTTGTGGTTGTTACAAGTTATTTGATACATGTTTATGCTGTACCGTTTGTTGTGGTGGTTTTGTTAAACTGGGATATCTATTTGTGTGGAATCCAGATCGTGGGTCGAGGCAGGAGGTTACGGCTCTGCGAAGAACCACCAGTCGAACCTTGGTGCGAAGGAACCGAAGACTGTCCCCCTCAACAAAGGACACACTCTCAGAAAGTGTCCAGGCTGCCCACAGTTGTGGCAAGTCCCCTGAACTCCACGGCACTGCAAAGTCATGTTCTTACCACATTGTCCACAAGCCACTCCTCCTGAACCACTGCAACCAGAGCTCACAGAACCAGAGGAACTCGAATTCGACTTCTTCTTAAACTTCTTTCCACAAGGCCTGAACCTCTGACGGTTCGATTGCTGCGAAGTCTGAGGAGACTGGGAAGAATGCGTACCTTCAGGTGCAGGAAGGTAACCCCGTCCGACTGCCATCGGAACCTACGTCGGCACATCCAACAAACTCTCTTCAATATCAAATGCTCGATTCACAGCCTCAGCATACATCGATGGGGCTCCAGCCAACACCAACTGAAACAACTCTGGCCTCAATCCCTTAATAAAATTGTTCCTCTTCGTTCGCTCCTGGCTAGCAACATGGGGAACATACGCCAGAAAGGAAGAAAACTGTCTGGCATACTCAGCAACCTTCAAATTCCCTTGCTCAAGTTGTCGAACTCCCTCTCTCGGTTATTGAAGTACGACTCTGGGGTATACTCCTGTCGAAACGCGGCACAGAAGCTCTCCCAAGAAACTAGAACTTCGGTCTCTCTCATCACTCTGGAAGTACCCTTCCACCAACGTTGAGCATGCTCCCTCAACTGCAAAATAGCCAACTTCAATCTCCGCTCTGCGGTGTACTCCAAAGTGTAAAACAAGGCCTCCATGTTCTCCAACCAGCCTTCAGCCGAAAGACCACCCTCGGCGCCAGTAATCATAGGGGGATTCGTCATTTGAAATCGGGTCAAGACTAACTCCATCTCACCTATCTGTCTCGTCACGTCCTCCACCTCTGCATGTCTCTCTCTACGGTGCAAAGGTACATTCTACTGAACATCCTCGTCGCTATCCGAGGCACTAGACTCCTCAGAGGAACGTCTAGCAGTCCTACCTCTACCTCCTCTCGGCGGCATCTAATCAAATCTCAAGGTAAGACTTACAACAGATAATCACAGAGACAAATATCAAATCAAGCAAGTCACAGAGTCAATCAAGAAATCAATTCAAAACTCCGTGCCTAGACTCGAGTGTGATCAAAAGAAAACGATATTATCCCAGTTTAAGCTATGATACCAAAAATGTCAGGCCCCGTGCTAATCAACTAAGATTAAAGTACAATTAAGCACATAATCACGGAAACATAAAAAACAGGGCCTAAAATTTTCTTCAAATGCTTGGGCCTAAACAATGAAAACATCATTAAAAATATTGGTACTCAAAATAGGATTTACTCAAAATCCAAACAACAGACAGTTAATCAAATAAACTCGAATACAGATCCCCAAAATACATAAAAACTCAGAGCATCCCCTGGTTCAATACATAATATAGATTCACTGGACTCAACCAAACGGGGATTTACTAGCTGATACTCCACTCTGCCCAGCCAGATTACCTAGACCAAATACACAAAAGCAGGAAAAGAAATACGAGGTCAAACCTCAGTACGAAGAGCACTAAGATAACAACAACTCATAAACATGCAGTATATAAAAACATGAATGCATGAGGGCTGTCAAAGAATCGGTCAATCTAGGCCAATCAGCTGGAAAATCAAAAGCAAGCCTCTATACCACGCAAAACCAATCAGCCGGTGGAAATCATCGGTCCGTGATCTTCAGGGCTGGCCACTCAATTACCCATCACAACTCGGTGTTATTCAGACACGACGAATCAGTCGTTCACCACTCCGATGATAGCGTTGGACCTTTCAGGCACGACACATCTATCTGCCGATCACAACGTGGCATTTCTCATGTTCTCAATCAATCAATCAATAGGCTCAATATGTATGCATGTATGTCAGGAAATTCAAATCTGATTTCATCATGCATAATTCACGTAAACAGAAAACATAAATTAAAGTATAAGCCACATATGTTCACGTAAAACACAACACTCAGAAAGCAGATTCCACGGAGCATCATTCATGCTTCAAAACACTACACGCTTATGCCAAAGCTGTAATCAAAAGCTCAATTCGTACCTCAGATATCAATTTCTACCTCAACAGATCTCATAAGGGCACGACAACCTCAGCCTGCTCAAACCTGCTTCCTCGTTGGTCTCGACAAACACAGCAAGAACTGTCTGGGAGCTCAAATATGTTAAAGCATCTCATATCTTAGCTCAAATCTGAACTCTACACCTTACTGCCTACGGTCAGAACTCATATCGAGTCCTAACTATCAACGTTATATCAACTAGAACTAAGCTCAAAACGGTAAGAAAACACATACCCAGAATCTCAAACGAGCTAAAGAACTCTTGGGTCATCTTTCGCAGAAATTCTCAAACACTGAAATTCCTTCGTGCTCCTACTACACGTCAAATCAAGTCACCTAACTGGTAACAATCGAAAGGGATAAGGGAGAAGAGTTCAGCGCCACCCTCCTTGCTCCAAACTTCAGTGGAAATCGATGGTGAATCGGAGAAATAACGTTCGATGAACAGTAACTATCGAGGGTTTCGAAGAGGAAGAAGATAAGAAATATTGGGATCGAAAATTATGCTAAGTGTCGTTGAACACTTGTATTTAAATCCTCGAATTCAGCTTCTGTTCTTATCAACTCAGATCCCATCTTACACTTAAGCAGGAGTCCTCACATCTGAATCCAGCGCTCACTCACAACTGGCCTTGCTGTCATGAATCAGACTTCGCTACTCTACACTAACGCATAACAGCAAACGACGTCGCGGTAACTAATCAAAACGATGTAGCAGAGCTTAAACATCTGGAACAGATCTCTCTCGCTAGCAAAAACTTAACGGTGCTAACAATAGCAGTCAACTCAGATGTGTTGACCAACACGTGGCAGCTTCTCGCATCCGCGCGCTAACGCTAACAGATGTCTCTCGCTATCCTCATATCAGCGCTCTCTATCTACCCAACAACGTTCACCCGTGTTGACATCTGGTCACGCCATCGAACAGATTTCACCCACTAGTGAGACATCTGAAATGGCAAAACGACGATGCATCACTACTCGCTCCAGTCTCTACTACCCAGATGTCACTCGCTAACACCCCAACTGAGTACTCACATATGAAAAATAACTGGGACCAGATCTCTATCGAAGGACTCCACTCTCGCTATCCTCATATCAGCGCTCTCTATCTACCCAACAACGTTCACCCGTGTTGACATCTGGTCACGCCATCGAACAGATTTCACCCACTAGTGAGACATCTGAAATGGCAAAACGACGATGCATCACTACTCGCTCCAGTCTCTACTACCCAGATGTCACTCGCTAACACCCCAACTGAGTACTCACATATGAAAAATAACTGGGACCAGATCTCTATCGAAGGACTCCACGAATCAACTCCAATTTAACACAGATTCGACCGAAATCCTCAAGTCTGAAATTCGATAATCCATAACTCTCGATTAATCACCAATTTTCAAATCTCGATCCTCACAACTTTAATTCAGTCTTCAAGTAGGTTCGTGTTCAAACTGTTTGTCTTGATCTGACTTGCTATGAGCTGATAGCCTCTGAGCTGATCTGTTGTGAGCTATTTTAATCTGAGTCTTCCAGCTCTTGCTCTAAGCTGATTATTTCTTCTATGTTCTAATCTTCTCAAAACGATCTATTTCTACGCTTTTTTCATCTAAGATGCTCTTGTTCTCATCTTTTCTAATCTGCTCTAAGCTGATCGACTCTGTGCTGAATTTATCTCTGATCTGAATGTCTTATCGGTTTTTGTGATGCCCCGATCTGAAAATTTTAATAAATAAACTATGAAGGTGCAAATTGAAATAAATAATTTATCCTGGATGCAATTGCAATTTCGTAAAAAAATTTACATCACGCACTATAAACAGATCGGCTGATATATATACGTATATATCTGTGCGGAACTTATATATGTATATCAATAGGAACAAATTCATTCACAGGACATGGAATAAGCTTGAAGTAATCGGAATCATTCAAAAAATGTGTCTAACAACATTACAGATACAAACTGGAAAAACATTTCTGAGTTTAAGGACGAAGTAGTAACCGGATAAAACTTTGCAAAATGATTTCACTCAATTTACAATTGTATTTATATATATAATATATATATGAAATAACTGAAACTGATTCATTACAAAATGAATTATCTCAAGTCAAAACTGAACAAAAGTAGGTGAGCTGAAGCAGCATGGAAACGTATGTCCATGATAAACACCCTCAATCTGATCCAGCTCGCACCAACCAGCTCTGGCTAGATCTCATCACCTGCACTTAAGAAAACTAGTGATCCTAGAGACTCAGCAAGAAAATCTGGAGATAACAAAGGCAGGCAGTACGGGCATAAAAATAACTTTTACTGTAAACTGAAAGCTCGTAAGCTGATAGAACGCGAAATCTGAACAGCTCGTAAGCTGATAAAATTGTAAATTGGTAAACTGAAAACTGAGAAAGCATAAACAGAACATGCTTAAAAACATAAAAGCATTTACTGGTATCAAAGTAAGTAAGTTTTAACATAAACTTTTCTCAATACCTTGGTTGTAAACAACCCTGTTCTTTGTTCTTTTGAGTTATGGCTCAGAAGCTATTCGTAGGTCAGTCGTTTGTACAAGCTATCATCTGAATACAGGCTCTGGGGAATAAGTCCCAAACTATGTGAAGTGGTATATAGGTTCGTCAACCTATAATCCTTGTTCTTCCTGCATGAAGGGGTATATAGTTTGTCAACCATAATCCTTGTCCTTCCTATGGAGGGGCACACCAGTTCGTCAACCAGCATCCTCACCCTCCCTCTGCCGACCATATGTTATCTTTGCCAAAATCACTTTAAACTTGAAATTATTTCCTTTAAAACTATTATGATATATGATAGGGAAACTTCTGTCATTCCTCCTTCGTCACCTTGCCATATATCATTAAAAAATTCTCTGTTTAACTTTAAATTGCTTTTCTGTAAAACTTTCTTCAAACTTATTTTCTTTCATGTGAATAAGATCACTTAACATATATGTTTTGCTGTTTTAAAACTCATTTGATGTTCAAAAGCTTACTGGGAGTACATCGGAATTCAATAGAAGAAGAAAACTAAAATCAGATCAGGCTCTAGAAACGTATGACGAACAGCAGAGCTCTAAGAAGATGAACTATCTCTTGAAATTGGGTATAACTTTGAACAGATTAGAGTTATACCTTGGAATCGAAGCTAAAGGAAAGAAGAATTAAACTTAAAATTACAGTATCACTCCAGAGTGGACCTAAGCTGATTCAGTTCAGCTTGGAGTAGAAATAGGTCACGAGCGTAAACCAGCTCAGAATAGAAAAATCAGATCTGGGCTGTTTGGTGAACTCAGATTAGGAAGAGTCAACACAAATTAAATGAGCATACTGGATTACGGTGGTCAAACAAAGTCAATTCATATTAGGGAAAGCAGACCGGATCATGAGATTAGAGTTGCTCAGAAGATGGATAACAGATCGCATGCTTGAACCAGCTCAAAAGATGGAAAATATATCACGCACTTGGAATAGCTCACAAATTTAAATGAAAGAAACTGTCAACTTAGCTTAGAATAAAAAATTTAGTCGTAGGTTCAATTCAGCTCGGGGGAAAATCAGATCACGAACAGATCACGGATTTAAGATCAGCTTGGAAAATAAGCATATCGAAAGTGTAAACTGGAACGGTTCTGGGATCAAACTACGAACTGAAATCAACAAACGAATCATACCAGATTAGAATAACAACATGTTACTGAAAACAGCTTGGAGAAGTTCGAACATATTAACTAAGCTTATCAGATAATAACAGAGTTCTAATCAGACCATCTTTGCGTATCAGCTCAGAACCTCTTCCTTAGCCATTCAGCACGAGTACTGAAAAACATCTTGTAGAAGTTCGAACTGATTGTCTATGGTTATCTGATCAGAACAGAGTTCTAACTAGACCAGTTTTGCCTATCAGCTCAGAACCTCATCTATAACCATCCAGCACGACTTATTATCAGGAAACGCACAGAGAACTTTACTTTGAAGCTACTTTCGTACATCCCATGAATTCGAAAGAAAGCTAACTCAAACTTTCGTGAAATGTTCTCCGAATAAACCTTTCTGAAAAACAAAGTTTAGATAATTCATCAAAAACTCATCTCTGCGTTTAAAAAACTTTGAATTTTTTTTTCAAACCTTTAAAACTCACACAAAAATACAAGAAGGGAATCAACATATGTTTTCAAAAGGGCAGCAAGAAACATAGTTTACTTGCCTCAAAGCTGAACGACAGGAATAGCTCAGTCATTGAATCTTCCCAAGCACGATCGAAAAGCTTTAGAAAACTTTAAAGAAACTCTTTGGTTGGTTGTTGTTTAGAGGAGCCCTCCACAGCCTTAAAGGAGCTCCAATAATGAAAATAGTGTACTAGGTTTAAAATTTACGCAGGGCATGAGTCGTGGAACAACGAATTCATTACTATCTTATCCCTACACCAACCGTAATCATTTCTGTCGAAAATATATTTTTATTTTTATTTTTTTTAACATTACATTTTAAAACAATTTAGAAACTCGAATTGTGCTTGTTATACTCGAATGGCCACTCCTGCGAACCTGTTCCTGGTCTAATCTGAAATTCAGCTCAGACGAAAGTTGAATCACTGAATTGAAGCTAAATAAGGTTACTGAAATTAGCCAATTAAACCCTTCAAAGATTAAGATTTGTTATTGTGGATTTACGGATTTCTTGGCGTTACAGCTTTTGTAGCGCCCCAAAATTTATAAAACCACATTTGTAAGCCTTTTTATATTTTGAAGGGCTGTTCCGATATTATTGCATTCAGCTCTCGTCTTAGCTGATTTTTCCTAAGCTGATTTCTTCTTTCCGATTAGAAGTACAGTCCAGAAGATTTCTGGCAGAATAAGCCCCAAGCATAATCCCGAGATGACTGTGAGTTAAAAAAACAACTGTGACTTATGGTTGAGTTCCAGTTTGCAAAATATAGCAGTAGATTTTAATTTGAAAAGAGTAGTAGTGGGTTTTTGATAAAATATGTGGGTTGGTAGATGACACATACCTCTTTTGTTGGGTAAATGACCCATACCTATTTTGGTATGATAAACCTACTACAAACCATACTTCTTACAAAAATATATTTTGGAAACCATAGAACTCAATTCCACGAAGAAAATCTCAGTTCATAAAACTTGGAAACTTGGCAGTCTGTGTTTGTGGTGACATCCAGCCGTGATCTTCTATTCATCCGTGACTCTCAGTTAAGGCAAGTAAATATGAGTCTTTGCTTAAATTGAAAACATATATTGTTTTCTTTTTGTTTCCGGTTGATTCTTGCTTGATTTATGTGTTAGTGTTTATGTACATGTTCATTTTAAAGATTGAAATTATGAATGCTATGGGTTCACAGCACGTTGTTTATGCTTTGAAAAAACTCACCAGTATCTTTTCAGTAAGAATGATGTTGTATTTCAAAAACACTGAGTTGTAAATATCCGAGTTTAAGTTGAATTATGAAAACTTCTTCGTCCCGTTGTACCGTAGAGTTGGATATGACTCCGAACTGATAGGCGGTGCTGGTCTGATCGAGATTTTGTTCCGGTCGGATAAGCTAAAGTGTGAGGACTGTGAATTATCAGATAGTAATTAACGAGTTAATTAGATCGGAGTAATGATTAACCAATAGAGATCTTTGAGCTTGGTAAGCTACTGGTGAAGGGACCAGCTTTGATGCGTGTTGGTCCAAGAGTTCATGCTAAGTTGATAATACAAGTTGTTCGGGGTTTAGTGCAGATTATCACTGATATGAAGTATGGTTTTAAGCACTGATTAGTTGGGATAGATCTGGTACAACTGTTAGGTAAAAAGGGCTTTTGCTGTATTTAGCTCTGCTAAGGTTGTGAGCTGGACCATTGTTGTTGTAATGTGATCGGGTCCAGAGCAGCTGTGAGGACTGAGATTTTATTTGAGCATTACAAATAGTTAATCAGATATGATCGGTGATTTATCAGTAGAGATTTTTCAGCTTTGGGAATTTGTGTTGTTAAGGATCAGATTTTCTACCAGCTGTCTAAGGTTTCGCGCGAGCTGGTTGAGGTAAACTGTTTCAGGTTCAACGAAGTCAGCGACGTGCTAAGCTGGTCTTACATATTGTACTGTACACCGATTTGATTTATAGCCAAGCTGTAGTGGTGATCAGCTCAGCTGAGATTTATAGCTAAGCTATACTGATGTGGTTCGAACAGGTCCAGTGTGCTCTGGTTTCAGGTTAGAGGTCTGCTGGTGGATTTTGTTGTTAAACCGAGACCAGATTTGGTGTGAGCTGGTTGGGCAAAATAGTTCTGAGCTGAACAAAAAGTTTGGGAGCTGAGCTGAATTGTATACTTTGAGCTGTTTAGCGGAAGCAGTTTATTAGAGATCAGCTTAGGAGGATTGGTGTAAGCTGCTGGTAACCTTCGGATTTGGCATAGATCAGATCAGGCGTGAGCTGATCTCAGTGGAACAGTTCTGAGCTGAACTACTTCGTTGTGCTGGTTTGAGTTTCTTGCATGAGCTGTTTTGGACAACAGCTTAGATGTGAAAAACTCTGGGTTTTTCTGAAGTAAGAAGAAGTCTGTAAGCTTCTTATCATGTTTGAAATAGATCATCGCGAGCTGATTTGAGTGTGGTGCACTGTTCCGGGGTCCGTGAGCTGAACTGGATGCTCTGAGCTGGTCTGTTTGGAACGAGAGCTGATTTTGAGTCTGTGAGCCTAAGCTGGAACATTGGAGAGGTCTGAGATTATCATAACATTGTAGACCAGATCGGGTTTGTGTATGAGCTGGGTGCGTGCTGCTCGGTGTTAGAGTAGATGCCCAACTAGCCAACTTGTGGCGTGTGGGTTTTATAGACTCTTGTACAAACAGTCTTTATATATGATATTCGCATTTACTTATATGGCATTCTTTACTTTCATTATGTGTGTAATGATTTACAATTGCGTTGAGTAAAGACCTAGAATGCACTAAAGCGTATGTTAGATGTGATAGTGGGTATGATGGCTATCATGAAACACATCTAATAGTCGCTGTGTATTCTGAACATGTTCCTAGTCGATTGGGCCGTCATAATGAGGATAAGGCCGCCCGAGTTTGAGACTAGTATCTGCGATGCGAAGTACCATGTTTCATTGGTAGGGAACATTGTGATGTTCTGAGCATGCAGATAGATAGTGACCTTGTGATCTATCGAACTACCCTCGTTCGGACTTTCCAAGTGGTTACCATTTGTCGAGTGGATAAGTCCGAGGTCTTGGTTGTACTGATTAGTCCTCACGACTCGAAACGTCATTGAGACTCTACATGATAGGCGTCTCACTTTGACCCGTTTGCCGACTCACTTGGGGTCATAAGGCGTCGGGATTGGGTGAGACCCCGATGCATGTAGGAGTCTTGTATAAATCTCTGGCCAGAGTACTAGAAGTGTTTTAGGTAAATGTGTTTACCTAGTTACACTCGCGATGTCACTATTCGATCTCCAAGATGTATGCATAGTTATCGGATCTATAGCGACTCTCGATTTACCAATGGTCGTTGATCTGATCGGGATATATGGATTGAAAGGACCGTACTGTACGCTAACCACGACCGACTGGTTCTTGCAGGCACTATCAGTGATACCTAGGGGATCATGCGGCGATGTTGCTAGACGCTTTACCATGATCCGTTGGGCAGGTCCGGAATTGTGATCCCGGAGCCACAATGGTTGTGGGCCCACGGCTAGCTGTATCCCTGAATCATTGAGGGTCACACAAGTACTAGTTTTGAGATTCCCGCACGGATACTCAGCTCAATGTGTTGAGCACGAGAAGAGGATATCGGGAAGTGCGACTTCCTAAAAGTCAACAGGGGTCAAACCGGGGTTTCCCGCTGTTGAGGGGCAAAACGGTCTTTTTGCACTGGGGTTCTGAAAAATGGTTTTTCATATCATAATATTCAGTTTTGGAAATTGAGTCGATCCGTCCGATCTGATCGGCGATTGGAGTTAGGGTGAAGTCTCGGTGGTGGAGATGAACTGAATGTTCATCGTTGGGCACGGGCCCGTTGGGCCGGTCCAAGTCCAACACTCAAGCTTATTTAATTAAGCTTAAGCCTAGATTTAACATAACTTGACACAACACCCAATAACCCTAACCCTAATCTCTATAGCCGCCCCTCCTCTCTCGAACGCCGCGGCCGCCGTGCGCCGCCCGTCGCCGCCGCCACTTCGCCGGAAATCGTTCCGGCCTAGTTTTTCGAGGAGAATCCGTTCGTGCAGAATTCGTCAGTGCTTCTAGTGCAGCCTGACGAAGGAGTATCGGTTCTGGTCGTGGACCGGATTTGCGATATCTACCGCAATATACCGAGAAGAGCCGGGTTCTTGTAATTCCGGTTGGAGCCAGGCACAAGTGCCAGCAAGGTATTCGTTTTGAACGCCCTATGCATGTCAATAACTGTTATTGTATTTCTTCGTATTGATCGTCTCCCGACTGTATTTCATTGTTCTTCCGCTGCCTCGCCGAGGGGCGGATCCGGATCCCCAACAGTGGTATCAGATCCAGTGTTTTTCGGATCTGATCAATACGAAATTGCCTGAATTGTATCTAACATTGAATTTCAGATCAAGACGGCCGAAATATCGTCGCACATCGAAATCCACCGCGCGCGCTGGACGCGCGCTTGTCGTGCGAGAGACGGCCGACGCTTGCGCGCCCGTCGCGCATCGAGGCCGGCACGTCGCGCGCCTGGTCGCGCCTCAGGCCGGGCGGCCTCGCGAAAATCATTGCGCGATTGGGAAGCACCGCTGCGCGCTCGATGGCCGGACGTCGCGCGATATTGGGGAGCGCCGCTGCGCGCTCGATGGCCGGATGCCGCGGCACGAAGAGAGGGCGGCGCTTGAACGCGCGCTGGTCGCGCGATCATCGAATGCTGGCCAAGCGCTATCGAGCGACGCTCGCCGTTGAGGCGCGCTGTTGCGCACGGCGCCGCGCGCTGCCGCCGCGATCTTCGTGGTGGTGGCGCCGCCGGCCGGCCGCCGCTCCGGCGATGCTCCGGTGATGTCGTGACGGCTGGTCTGATTTCTTCTAGGGTTTGGTTCGGGCCTGTCCCGGGCAGCCCGTGAAGTTTTCGGGCCGGTATGCGATGCCGGGCCCGGTTTTGATCGATTTTGAAATTTTAAGTTTTTTGGGCCTAGAATTGTTTTAAGCCCAATATTGATACAATTAAAATTATTAACGTTGGCTCATATTATTGGGGACGTTAAGGGGACCTTCCTTCACGACTCAACATTGATGGGTCAATCTTGACACTTGATAGTAAACGGCGTCATATTATTGGGCCCTTACTGGACGTGAGGTGAATACATGGAGGTTGCACCGACTGCAATCGGAAACTACCTTTTGGGGGTCATGGTTGGCTGATATTATTCGGGTCCATGATCGCTTGATTGGGCTCCGTGTACCCACTAAATAAACCTGTTTTCTCGATTTCATTAGAGGGTGGTGAAATCGTTAAAATAGTGGGAGGGTAATTCATAAAACTAAATGACCATGTTTTATGTCTTAGCGTTTATTTTTATACAGTCAGTAATGCATGTCTGTTTTCTTTTCAGTATAACTGCTATAAAATGGTTTCGATGAAAAACCCGCTTGCTGCTATACTGGATAGCAACAGGTTCACTGGTCTTAACTACCAAGACTGGCTCCACAACCTTAATCTTGTACTGGCTTCGGAGAAGCTTCTCTATACGATAGAGAAGTCTCCTCCGGAGGAAACCCCTACCGATATCAGCCCTGAGGAGCTGATTACGCTTAACCAATGGCGGGACGATGAGGTTAAATCTCGATGCTATGTGATGGCATCGATGTCCAATGAAATGCAACGGCGCTTTGAGAAGACAAAGTATGCCTCTGCCATACTTTTTCATCTCAAGGAACTGTACGGGGAGAACTCTCGACATGAGAGGTTCACGGCTATCAAGGAGCTGATGACGAGCCGCATGCGCGATGGGACTTCGGTCCACGAGCATGGGGTTTGTATGATTGGGCTCGTTGAAAAGCTGTCGGGCCTTGATATCGCACTTCCACATGAGCTGTCTGTGGATGTACTTCTCCTCTCGCTACCCGCTGCATTTGACCCCTTTGTGGTCAACTTCAACATGAACAAGCTGGAAGCCACTCTTGAAGAGGTGGTGAACATGCTTGTAGTGTTCGAGGGGACCATAAAGACGGACAAACCCGTCCTCCTTCTGGGTTCTTCTTCCTCTGCGAAGAAGGGGCCCAGACGCAAGAGCAAGAAGCGTTCTGCTCCTGCGAAAGAGGAAAAGTCTGCCAAGAAGCCGAAGGCAAGGGCTTCTAAGCCT
>KQ987759.1:1619-19734 GCA_001598015.1 Dorcoceras hygrometricum
TGTACAAGAGTCAATAAAACCCACACGCCACAAGTTGGCTAGTTGGGCATCTACTCTAACAATCGGGGCAGTACCGGGCACCAAATCAATGCTAAAATCGATCTCACGTCTTGGAGGGAATCCAGGAATCTCATCTATAAACACGTCGGAAAACTCTCGAACGATCGGAATATCACTCAACTCCAATCGCGGCTCTTGGGATCTGTCAAGCGCATAGATCATGAATCCCGCATTACCTAGCGATAGCAGGCTAGAAATCTCCATGGCAGAAACTAGTGGAATCTTCGAGCGTGAATTAGCACCGTAGAAATCCCACTTCTCTCCCGAGTCAGGGCGAAATCTCACCACACCATGAAAACAATCGACCGTAGCCTTATAACTAGACAACACGTCCATCCTCAAGATGCAATCAAAATCTCTCATTCCCAAAACAATCAAATTGGAAACCAAAATGTGCTCATCAAATCGAAGCACACAATCCAACACCACTTTACGGTACCACAGACTCACACCAGTAGGGGTAGACACGGAAACAACATCACACAATGGGGAAGAACTCAACCCATGCTCACACACAAACATCTCAGAAATAAGGGAGTTGATGCACCAGTGTCAAATAAAACTTTCGCAGGAAGATCGAAAATAAAGCATGTACCTCCAATCACCATGCCAGGCGTCTCCTCAGCCTGCTCTCTAGTCAAAGCGTTCGCCTGAGCCTGCTGGGGAATCTGGAACTGAGGTCTCTGAGGTGCTTCAAACCTAGACGGTCCACTAGGCTGAAATCCAGATCGCTGAGTAGGGGCAGGAAACTGCGGTCTCTGAGATGAACCACCAGCTGATCCCTGCTGCGAAGGAATCGAAGACTGACCCCTCAACAGAGGACACACTCTAAGGAAGTGTCCTGGCTGTCCACAGTTACGGCAGGACCCCTGAACTCCATGACACTGCAAAGTCGGATGCCTTCCTCCGCACTGTCCACACGACATGCCACTAGAACCGCTGCCAGAACCACTGCCAGAACCAGAACTCACAGAACCAGAGGAACTCGAATCCGCCTTCTTCTTGAACTGTTTCCCTCGAGGTCGAAATCTCTGGTGGTTCGACTGCTGCTGCTGCTGCGACCCCTGAGGAGAATAGAAAGATTGCGACGCATCCTGAACAGGCAGATAGGTTTGTCCAGTAGTCGGCTGAATCGGAGCCTCAACCTCCATCAAACTCTCCTCAATATCCACCGCTCGGTTCACCGCATCAATATAGGTTGCAGGCGAACCAGACAAAACCCTCCGGTACAAATCAGGCCTCAAGCCTTTCAAAAACTTGTTCCTCTTCGTCCTCTCTTGGTTGGCAACGTGTGGCACATAGACCAAAAGCACAAAAAACTATCGGGCATACTCAGCCACTCGCATACTGCCCTGCCTCAAATTATCGAACTCCCGCTCCCGGCTGTTATAGAAGTGGCACATAGACCAAAAGCACAAAAAACTATCGGGCATACTCAGCCACTCGCATACTGCCCTGCCTCAAATTATCGAACTCCCGCTCCCGGCTGTTATAGAAGGACTCCGGGGTATACTCATGTCGAAAGGCCTCGCAGAAGCTCTCCCAAGTAATCACAGCCCCACTATCACGAAGGATATGGGAAGTACCCCTCCACCAGCGCTGTGCATTGTCTCTCAGCTGCAACACCGCCAGCTTCAGTCTTTTCTCAGGAGCGTACTCCAAAGTATCGAACAATTCCTCCATCTGAGTTAACCAAGCCTCAGCCATTGCACCACCCTCTGCTGCAGAAAACTTCGGAGGGTTTGTCCGCTGAAACCTAGCTAAGACCAACTCCATCCCGCCTATCTATCTAGTAACATCCTCAACCTGATGAACATCATCATCACTACCTGCCCTAGACTCCTCCTCGGTACGTCTAGTCGTCCTACCTCTTCCTCTTCTCGGCGGCATCTAAACAAATCTAGAGGTAAGATCTCACAGCAGATAGATATATCACATAGACAGATAAAAGATCACATAAGTCACAGAGTCAATCAAAATCAAATCAAAACTCTGTGCCTAGACTCGAGTGTGATCAAAGAAAATCGAGCTTATCCCAGTTTAAGCTCTGATACCAAAAATGTCAAGCCCCATGCTAATTACTCAAGATAATAGCACAATTAAGCACATAATCACGGAAGCGTAAAAATCGGGCTTAAAAATTTTCGAAATAATTTAGGCCTGAACTTAAAATCATACATTCAAAATATTCATAATCAAAATATGAGTTGACTCAGACTCACATAAAACAGGTTAACACAATTATCAATTCAAATACAGATCCCAAAACATATATAAGACACGGGGCATCCCCCGGGTTCGATACATAAATAAAATAACTGGGACTCATGGAAATGGGGATCGACCAGCTGAACCTCCACTCTGTTCAGCTTGGTTACCTGAAGATCCTGCAAATGGGTAACACAGACCCAAAAAACATAAAAGCAGGAAAACAAATACGAGGTCAAGCCTCAGTACGAAGAGCTATCTAAACAGATAAACATGCAACATGCTATAAATCAATGCTATGAATGCATGAGGGCTATCAAAGATCGGATAGCTAGACCAGCAAGTCAACTGGCAATCATAACAATCGAGCCTCTATACCACGCACAGCAAGTCAGCCGGTGGAAACCATCGGTCCGTAATCTTTAGGACCCGTCAGCCCATCACAGCTCGGTGGTCTTCAGACACGACAAGTCAGTCGGTCACCACTCCGATGATAGCGTTGGACTTTTCAGGCACGACAAGTCAGTCGGCCAGTCACAACGTGGCTCTCAATCAGGTCATCAATCAATCTGTCAGGCTCAATATGTATGCATGAATGCCAATTCAATAATCAATGCACAATGCATACAATTCATTACGTGAAACAGAATATACAATTCAAACAATTCAACATACTGTCACATAAATTCACATACTCAAATCAGCAGGTTCATAACATCGATCACAGCCATGCCACGCTCAAAGTTGCTAAATCTGCTCAATTCGTACCTTCAATAGCTGAAATCAACCTCAACAGATTCTTAAAAGGCACGGTACTACAATTGAAGCAAGTCAGCTTCTTCCTGGTTTCGAAAATCCCAGCAGATACCTCCTGCGAACTCAAATCTGTCACAGGGCCTCACATATCAGCTTAATTCTAGTTCAAATCTAAACTTTTAAACATCATAGCCTACGGTCAGAACCCTGCTCTAGTTCTACAAGTCTACCGAAGCTAGAAACAACAAGAAATGCTCACCCAAAAACTCAAACCAGCAGAAGAACCAACGAACTTCTCTGTACGAAGACACAAAAACTTCGCACTTCTTCTCCAACGTTGATTCAGGGCTTCAAATGGGTAGCAATAACCAGTCGTTGCCCACAACAAAACCAGACGCAACAATCAGTCGTTGCATTCACAAGCAAACATCCCAAAACGACACCGTTCCAACTAACTCAACTCAAACGACAGCTCTCCATCAGCTGACAACCGCTCTCAGCAAAACAACCAAAAGCTGGTAACAATTCCCTTCAAACGAAACGAAATCTCAGAGCTTCAAATGGGCAGCAATCGAAAGAGCAACTCACGACGAATCCAGCGCCACCAAAATCACTCAAATCATCGGCGGAGAACGGCGGTAATCGACGAAATAAAAGTCATGGTGAACAGTAGCAATCGAGGGTTTGGAAAAAGAGATAAGAAATATCGGGTTCTAAATATTTCTAAGTGTCGATCAACACTTATATATATATATCTCAATCCAACGTCTACTGCTCTCAAATAATCAGTCAACGTGAACAGTAGAAACTGCTAACAAAACCAGTCGTTGCCCACAACAAAACCAGACGCAACAATCAGTCGTTGCATTCACAAGCAAACATCCCAAAACGACACCGTTCCAACTAACTCAAACGACGTCGCAGCTCTCCATCAGCTGACAACCGCTCTCAGCAAAACAACCAAAAGCTGGTAACAATTCCCTTCAAACGAAATACCATCGACTGGTTACGCGAAATCACTCAAAACTACGACGCATCAACTAATCCAAATGACGCCGTAACAGTTACGTAAGCATTTGTGCCAACATCTGGTCACCCAGTCGCAACGCATTCCTCATAACAAATCTTTCGCGGCTGGTACCAGTCGCAACACTCAAAACACAGCGTTTCGACTTATTAAAACGACGTCGCTCTACCTCTGCGACTGGTTCTTCAAACCATCAGTTGGTCGCTCCTTTACTCACGCATCTGCTGGTCCAGTAGTCAACACTCAAGACCAACACGTGTCGCTCTCTCACTAACTCTCGCGCTAAATGCAACGTCTGCCAACAGCAACCTCAACAATCAAAACGACGATGTACGTCTCACACGCTACAGTAACTATCTATATCAAATTCACCAGCTGCAAGCTACAGTATCGTTGACCCGTGTTGACTCTAAGAATTTCGCTGTGGCTGATTCAATAATTAGAGAAATTCGACCACTCTAAATCCTGCGACTAATCCTACGAAATCTGATTAATCACTATTCGAATTTCTCAATCCTCACACGTAGGAGTTTAAGCTTCGAACTTCCAGAAACAAACTCTTGAATCTCTTCTACTTTACTTCATTCTGTTTTTATTCTTATAGCTTTCAGTTTTATATATATTTTCACTGTTCAATCGAGTTCATTCCGCACAATTGTTTGTTACTCGAGAGAACAGTGGCGCACTGAGATCCTCCAAGCTGGTAACTCAGATTAAAGGTTAGCCGAAGGCTTTAAAAAATCTTTTTGAAAAGAGTTTTGCAAAAATTGGAAGGAGTTCATTCAACCCCCCTCCCCCCTCCTTCTGAACTTTCGAGCTGTATTTTAACTTTATTTTCGATCCAACGGGGTTGATACTCCAATATACTTAGCCCATTGAGACAAAAGGATTAACGATATAAAACATCTCTACTTTCTATGATTCAAACAAATATTTGTAATGGCCCAATATACTTTAATTGCTCTCCTAATTTTTCAGTAGACCTCATTGATCCTATGATTCTAGATTCTTTAATGATGGAAATTAAGGATCGATAGTCACCGATTCATAGCTCAAAAACACAAAACACAGATTACGTGCATTTAAAATAGGATTTTAAAAACAGCACGCAATAACAAAAAGCAAATTGTGCCTAAGCTGGATCAGCACGCAGCAGCGCTATGTGCTGGTCCAGATCGCGCGTGCTCTGATATGTGAAAATATGAGCTGCAATAGCTCTGGTTCTTGAAAGGTTTTAGCACCGAGAAGTAGATCAGGTATGATTAAAAATCACGCGGAAACAACTTGAACAACTCTCTGAAAATTGAAAGCTCGAAACACAGTTTTAAAGATATGTATGCATGAATGCAGAATGTAAGTTGTAAAGAAAACAAACGCGGGAATTTGTTTATGGAAGTTTGGAGCTCAATCTCCTACATCTCCCCTTCTTCCACACAGTAAGGATCCACTAGAAGATTTGATCTTACAGCTCTCTGTACAGACCCGATCCAACAGTCCTCAAGCTGCAAGAACTCCTAGCCCAAATGCACACCAGCTTGTAGGCTGTGTGACTAACTAAACAAACACTTATTTTACGTATCAGTGAGAAAGACTCCAATGATTTTGTCATTTGTGATTCACTCAGCTAATTATATTCAGCTCATCTCTCGAAACTGTGAGTGAATCTGTGTGTGAGAAATATATAGTGTAAGCTTAGTCTTTCTTTTGTTTTCTCACACACTGGAAAGTGCTTCTTCAAAGATGATAACTCATTGTCTTCCCTGGCTTGTGCAGTTGAATATGATTATTCATTGAAGCTCTCTGCTTGTGCACCAGCTCACACCTGGACAGCCGCACAACTTGTACACTAGTTGCCACCTGAGTGTACACTATGCACTGCTCTCTGTTTTGTGTTGTGCATCGCACTCTGTCTTGTTTTTGCTCTTGCTTCTGTGCACACTCATGTATTCTGTTCATCGTCTTTCTATATATAAATCCTCTTGTGAAATTCTATCAGTTAGACACAAAGTTGTAGCCGTTGCAAAGTTCTGAAAATGTTGTACCTTGTGTCCTTTATCATTTAATGTGTTGCAGGCTTTGTTGACTTTAAGCTCTCTTCATTAAATTCTCTAAATCCATTGCTGACTTTGAGAATGAGAATCGCGTACCTGATATTTGACAAAATAGCAAAATTAGTTTGAACTTGCAATACAGTCTTCTCAATACTTGTGTTCAAACTGCTTTGCTCGTCTGAGCTGGTCGCTTCTCATCTGAAATGCTCTTGTTCACAACTGTTGAAACTGTTCTGCTATGTGTTCTGAGCTGCTCTTGAATTGATCTAATCTGTTTCTATTCTCCTTGTCTGTTCTAAACTACTCTAAGATGATTCTGTACACTGTGGTCTCCCAACTGTTCTCCTAGCTGGTTGCTCAGCTGGTCTCTTCGTTTCTCTTTTTCGAACTGTACCAGCTTAGAATTTTTCAAATGTTCTTAAAAAATTCTTCTCTGAGCTGATTTGATCTCCCTTGAACTGCTCTAAGCTGATCGAACACAACTGTTATTCTCTAAGATGTTCTGTACTGTTATGCTCTGTACTGATCCCTATCTGCTCTTGCTCCAAGCTGGTGAACCAGCTTGGATGTCTGCTACGATCTGTTTGTCCTCTGTTGGACCAGCTTGGGCGTCCCCTCACTGTACCGGCTTAGATATCCTCTACTAGACCAGCTTAGGCGTCCTCTCATTGTTCTAGCTTGGACATCTTCTCAATCTGCACTTGGTTCGACGCTATCAGCTCTCGTCTACAGTTCTCATCCTGTTCGATGCTAAGCTGCTACAGTAATCTTCTTCTTATCTGATCCAGCTCACGACTATCTCTGTACCAGCTTGCGACTAATTCGAATCTGCGCACTTAATCAAATCGTTAGAAACATATGAACAAATTTTGTGTTAATCAAATTCAGATATGATCTGTTTTACAGATCCAACATTTAATATTAGGAGTTCATATCCAGGGTGATGAATTTCATCCCAGCAAAAACTTTACTATAATTTACATATTTTATTTCAGACTCTTATCTTCTCAACTTGACCCAAAATATAACTGACATCCTTCTTTAAAAGAAGAAACTGTCCTGTTACAAATAGATGCGGCAAGACTAACTGTTTTTACACCAAAAAGATTGGACTGAAATCACTATTCCTTACCAATTCATAAATAATCAGCCTCAAATATCGAGAACTATTAAAAGACGAGATATTTCCCATATTATATGATGGATCCGAAAACTGGTACCGTGAGCTCTCACATAGATCAGGCACCAATTCGTGAATCAAAAATGCAGATTACGTTATTTTAAGAAGGATTTTAAAACCAGCACGGAGTGGGGAGAGACAGTTCATGCCTAAGTTGAATCAGCACATAGCAGCACTGCGTGCTGAACAGATCGCACGTGATCTGAACGATAAGAAACTAACTCTGCGTGAGCTGCAATAGCTCCAGTTCTTGAAATATATGAGCACCGAGAAGTATACTAGATTTGGTATAAAAATCAAGCGGAAAAAATCTGAATATACTCTCTGAAAATTGAAAGCTGTTTGTTAAAATTATGCGATGCAAGTATGAATGCAGAAAGCTGTAAACCGAAAACTGTAAAGAACTCATTTGTTTGTTTATGGAAGTTGATGTCTGCACATTTAGCATGAAAATAAGTTGGTGGTGTTTTTACCTTATACCAAGGTGTGTGTCCTGCACCTCCGATTAATATTTCTGCCTGTTTAATCCCCTTTTTGAGGATTAAAATTCTCTTTCAGAAATCTCTTCTAGTAATTTGAGTTAGATCGTCTTCTATCATTTGGGAATACTCCCCTTTTTGCTGAACAAGATCCGTGCTCCGGAATCAATATAAGCGACGAAATATTCTGCCTTATATTGTTCGTATAACATTTGTACTAGAATGTATATTAAGAATGGAGTGGTAGTCATTGAATCTTCCGAATATGATTTTCCACCATGAATCCATTCCGTTCTCAAGTAGTTTTCGAGGCTTGTGTTCTCCAGAAACTATAGTCCAAGAATCAGTCGATCTAGTTCTTTCCTGGGATTCTTTTAATAGGAACCTCCAAATTTCTATAGTTATAACTCCTTGGTAAGTTCCTATTACTGATTGTTCTATATGTGATGGATCTGTGTAAACAGATCCTGATTAAGTTTTGAATTACACAAAACCTGTTATTGTGATTCTAACAGTTCTACTTAGTGTACAGATCTTAGCTATCGAAGAAAGATGTCGAATTTGTCCAGTCGATGGTTTACAATATAAAGTTCAGCAGTTGGTTTGGTTAATCATGGTAAACGGCAGCTGGATTAACAATGGAGACGTTCAAAGTTGAGTCAGTTGTTCGTAATCAGGCTGAGGCCAAGTTGAACCAGCTGGAGCATAGTGAACCAGCTGGAACGATAAGAACCAGCTGCAAGCGCTAAAGAAGGAAGGTGGACCAGCTGGAACATCAAAAGGGAACCATCTGGAACATCTAAGTGGACCATCGATGATGATGTAATCGGTGACATCATCATAATCAGTAGATGAAGAAAGATCAGCTGTTGCGCAAGAAGACGTTGAAGTAAAGAGAAAGCTGGATCAGCGATGATGACATCACTAGTGATGTCATCACAACCAGCAGGTAGCTACAGTACATCCAGACGCAAGCAACAGTACATCCAGACGTGAGCTACAATGAACCAGCTGTTGCTATGCATCCAGTCCCAAGATGATGTACCAGTCGCGAGCTACAGTGGATCCAGTCACGAGCTACAGTGCTATTGGATATCCAGTCGACATGGAATCCAGACACAAGAAAAGCAGAAGTAATGAAGAATTGCAACCAGGCGCAAAGAATCCAGTCGCAGCAGTTAAAGAGACAACCAGTAGCGAAGCAGTTGACGAATTACATTTCGAAGAATTACCAAAGCTGGATGTCAACTGCTGAGCTTATTTCAAATGTTGAAGACGACAAAAAGGCCTGCAAAGAAAGGACACAAAGGGACAATCCCTGTCGGTACTTTCAAGAACACATTTGAACGGGGAGAATTTGTGTCCAACGGATTGAATTTGAACAGAGGCTTTATAATCGAAGGCCACGCCATTGAAGATGAAGACTGTTGGTTGAAGATGACTATAGCGCTGTTGCAGTAGACGTTGGTTGCACAGTGCACCAGCAGAGGGAAAATGAATCTGAAGCGAAGCTGTCAACTATCATACTAGAGAAAGCTTAATTGCAGTTGACAGCGGAGCTAGAATTAGCTTGTGTAGAGCATTTCCATAGTGTGTGAGAAACAGAGAGTTGAGCGTTTCATTGTAACAATCTCACACATAGATTCACTCGCACATTTCGTGAGTTGAGCTATTTAGAATAGCGAGTGAATCAAAACCCAAAATGCAAATCAGTTACCGTCCAAGCACGATGACGTTAAACTCTGTGTATGTAATCTTTGAACAGAGACGTTAAACAAGTTCTGAGTGAACAGCCGAGGGCTGGTAGTTTCTAGGAGTTCTCGCAGCTGCTGGTTGCGGGATTGGGTCTGTACGCGTTGTATAGATCAAATCTTCTAGTGGAGCCTTCCGAGGTGGAAGAAGGGGAGACGTAGGACATTGAGGTCTGAACTTCCAGAAACAAATCTTTGAGTATTGTATTCTGTTATTCATTCCGCATACGCATTCATATTTATTTAGCACGCATACAGTAGCACACTTGCACAGTCGAACAGATTTATGTTGTACATAAATCTGTTTGAGTTGTTTTAAAATATAGGATTCAGTTCTGGTGTTTTCCGCATGTTTTTATTACATACCAGATCTGTCTCCGGTGCTCTCGATTTTAAGTGTTCAAGAACCAGAGGTATTGCACCTCATTCTCTAGATAGCAGTGCGCAAAATTTTTAATGATTCATTTTAGTAACAGCGCCTGCTAAGTTCTTTTGATTCTTTTTAAAGTAAACCGGGACCCAACAAGTGGTATCAGAGCAGGTTGTTCTTGAACGGGCACTTATTTTAAAACTCATGTGCTATGTTTTAAATGTTTTTAAATATTTTGAGAAGCTTATCTTATGAAGGCCAGATGATTTGTTTTAATATAGAACCGGTTTTCTCTTGATGAACTGTCACGGGATGCGCGAGTTCCGTGCGGATGCCAAGATTCTATTTTCGTTGTGCTGTAAGATCACCTGGAGCAAAGCTCGGTGACAAGCACATGGGAAGAAATAGGAGAATGAAAATCTGAGCTTTTATCTGTTTACTGGTCCTTCATATATAAGTAACTCAGTAGCACATTCTCATTTTGAAACATTTTTTATGCTCTGATCGTTTTCAAATGTTCTGTTATGGGGATTTCAGCTGATGCTTCAATCTTTGTTTTTAAAATGTTTTGAGCTTATGTTATAAATTACAGGGAGAGTGGCGTCTTTGTCTTTATTAATTTGAGTTATCTGCATCAGTTTCAATCGTGTTTTTCAAAATCATAGCATAATGTTGCATTCGATGCTTCCCAAAAGCTATTTTTGATTTTCAAAATCTAAAACTCCTGCTGTCATGTTGTTTTTGTTGTGACAGTGTAGGGAGAGCTTTGATTTAAATTTTGGGAAAACCAGCTTTCGATCTCTTTTTGATTTCCACAAAAAGGGAGAGAATTGTTAGAACATGCATCTGTTATTTAAAGTTTTGTGTAAATCAAAAAGGGAGAGATTGATGGATCTGTGTAAACAGATCCTGATTAAGTTTTGAATTTCATAAAACCTGTTATTGTGATTCTAACAGTTCTACTTAGTGTACAGATCTTAGCTATCGAAGAAAGATGTCGCGAAGCTGAATTTGTCCAGTCGATGGTTTACAATATAAAGTTCAGTAGTTGGTTTGGTTAATCATTGTAAACGGCAGCTGGATTAGCAATGGAGACGTCCAAAGTTGAGTCAGTTGTTCGTAATCAGGCGGAGGCCAAGTTGAACCAGCTGGAGCATAGTGAACCAGCTGAAACGATAAGAATCAGCTGCAAGCGCTAAAGAAGGAAGGTGGACCAGCTGGAACATCAAAAGGGAACCAGCTGGAACATCTAAGTGGACCATCGATGATGATGTAATCGGTGACGTCATCATAATCATTAGATGAAGAAAGATCAGCTGTTGCGCAAGCAGACGTTGAAGTAAAGAGAAATCTGGATCAGCGATGATGACATCAGTAGTGATGTCATCACAACCAGCAGGTAGCTACAGTACATCCAGACGCAAGCAACAGTACATCCAGACGTGAGCTACAATGAACCAGCTGTTGCTATGCATCCAGTTGCAAGATGATGTACCAGTCGCGAGCTACAGTGGATCCAGTCGCGAGCTACAGTGCTATTGCATATCCAGTCGATATGAAATCCAGACACAAGAAAAGCAGAAGTAGAATTGCAACCAGGCGCAAAGAATCCAGTCGCAGCAGTTAAAGAGACAACCAGTAGCGAAGCAGTTGACGAATTACATTTCGAATAATTACCAAAGCTGGATGTCAACTGCTGAGCTTATTTCAAATGTTGAAGACGACAAAAAGGCCTGCAAAAGAAAGGACACAAAGGACAATCCATGTCGGTACTTTCAAGAACACATTTGAACGGAAAGAATTTGTGTCCAACGGATTGAATTTGAACAGAGGATTTATAATCAAAGGCAACGCCATTGAAGATGAAGACTGCTGGTTGAAAATGACTGTAGTGCTGTTGCAGTAGACGTTGGTTGCACAGTGCACCAGCAGAGGGAAAATGAATCTGAAGCGAAGCTGTCAACTATCATACTAGAGCAAGATTAATTGCAGTTGACAGCGGAGCTAGAATTAGCTTGTGTAGAGCATTTCCGTAGTTTGTGAGAAACAGAGAGTTGAGCGTTTCATTTTAATAATCTCACACACAGATTCACTCGCACATTTCGTGAGTTGAGCTATTTAGAATAGCGAGTGAATCAAAACCCAAAATGCAAATCAGTTACCGTCCAAACACAATGACGTTAAACTCTGTGTATGTAGTCTTTGAACAGAGACGTTAAACAAGTTCTGAGTGAACAGCCGAGGGCTGGTAGTTTCTAGGAGTTCTCGCAGCTGCTGGTTGCGGGATTGGGTCTGTACACGTTGTATAGATCAAATCTTCTAGTGGAGCCTTCCGAGGTGGAAGAAGGGGAGACGTAGGACATTGAGGTCCGAACTTCCAGAAACAAATCTTTGAGTATTGTATTCTGTTATTCATTCCGCATATGCATTCATATTTATTTAGCACGCATACAGTAGCACACTTGCACAGTCGAACAGATTTATGTTGTACATAAATCTGTTTGAGTTGTTTTAAAATATAGGATTCAGTTCTGGTGTTTTCCGCATGTTTTTATTACATACCAGATCTGTCTCCGGTGCTCTCGATTTTAAGTGTTCAAGAACCAGAGGTATTGCACCTCATTCTCTAGATAGCAGCGCGCAAAATTTTTAATGATTCATTTTAGTAACAGCGCTTGCTAAGTTCTTTTGATTCTTTTTAAAGTAAACCGGGACCCAACAAGTGGTATCAGAGCAGGTTGTTCTTGAACGAGCACTTATTTTAAAACTCATGTGCTATGTTTTAAATGTTTTGAGAAGCTTATCTTATGAAGGCCAGATGATTTGTTTTAATATAGAACCGGTTTTCTCTTGATGAACTGTCACGGGATGCGCGAGTTTCGTGCGGATGCCAAGATTCTATTTTCGTTGTGCTGTAAGATCACCTGGAGCAAAGCTCGGTGACAAGCACATGGGAAGAAATAGGAGAACGAAAATCTGATCTTTTATCTGTTTACTGGTCCTTCATATATAAGTAACTCAGTAGCACATTCTCATTTTGAAACATTTTTGATGCTCTGATAGTTTTCAAATGTTCTGTTATGCGGATTTCAGCTGATGATTCAATCTTTGTTTTTAAAATGTTTTGAGCTTATGTTATAAAATACAGGGAGAGTGGCGTCTTTGTCTTTATTAATTTGAGCTATCTGCATCAGTTTCAATCGTGTTTTTCAAAATCATAGCATAATGTTGCATTCGGTGCTTCCCAAAAGCTGTTTTTGATTTTCAAAATCTAAAACTCCTGCTGTCACGTTGTTTTTGTTGTGACAGTGTGGGAAGAGCTTTGATTTAAATTTTGGGAAAACCAGCTTTCGATCTCTTTTTTATTCCCACAAAAAGGGAGAGAATTGTTAGAACATGCATCTGTTATTTAAAGTTTTGTGTAAATCAAAAAGGGAGAGATTGATGGATCTGTGTAAAAAGATCCTGATTAAGTTTTGAATTACATAAAACCTGTTATTGTGATTCTAACAGTTCTACTTAGTGTACAGATCTTAGCTATCGAAGAAAGATGTCGCGAAGCTGAATTTGTCCAGTCGATGGTTTACAATATAAAGTTCAGCAGTTGTTTTGGTTAATCATTGTAAACGGCAGCTGGATTAGCAATGGAGACGTCCAAAGTTGAGTCAGTTGTTCGTAATCAGGCGGAGACCAAGTTGAACCACAGTTGTTTTGGTTAATCATTGTAAACGGCAGCTGGATTAGCAATGGAGACGTCCAAAGTTGAGTCAGTTGTTCGTAATCAGGCGGAGACCAAGTTGAACCAGCTGGAGCATAGTGAACCAGCTGGAACGATAAGAATCAGCTGCAAGTGCTAAAGAAGGAAGGTGGACCAGCTGTAACATCAAAAGGGAACCAGCTGGAACATCTAAGTGGACCATCGATGATGATGTAATCGGTGACGTCATCATAATCAGTAGATGAAGAAAGATCAGCTGTTGCGCAAGCAGACGTTGAAGTAAGAGAAATCTGGATCAGCGATGATGACATCAGTAGTGATGTCATCACAACCAGCAGGTAGCTACAGTACATCCAGACGCAAGCAACAGTACATCCAGACGTGAGCTACAATGAACCAGCTGTTGCTATGCATCCAGTCGCAAGATGATGTACCAGTCGCGAGCTACAGTGGATCCAGTCGCGAGCTACAGTGCTATTGCATATCCAGTAGACATGGAATCCAGACACAAAAAAAGCAGAAGTAACGAAGAATTGCAACCAGGCGCAAAGAATCCAGTCGCAGCAGTTAAAGAGACAACCAGTAGCGAAGCAGTTGACGAATTACATTTCGAAGAATTACCAAAGCTGGATGTCAACTGCTGAGCTTATTTCAAATGTTGAAGACGACAAAAAGGCCTGCAAATGAAAGGACACAAAGGACAATCCCTGTCGGTACTTTCAAGAACACATTTGAACGGGAAGAATTTGTGTCCAACGGATTGAATTTGAACAGAGGCTTTATAATCGAAGGCAACGCCATTGAAGATGAAGACTGTTGGTTGAAGATGACTGTAGCGCTGTTGCAGTAGACGTTGGTTGCACAGTGCACCAGCAGAGGGAAAATGAATCTGAAGCGAAGCTGTCAACTATCATACTAGAGAAAGCTTAATTGCAGTTGACAGCGGAGCTAGAATTAGCTTGTGTAGAGCATTTCCCTAGTGTGTGAGAAACAGAGAGTTGAGCGTTTCATTGTAACAATCTCACACACAGATTCACTCGCACATTTCGTGAGTTGAGCTATTTAGAATAGCGAGTGAATCAAAACCCAAAATGCAAATCAGTTACCGTCCAAGCACGATGACGTTAAACTCTGTGTATGTAGTCTTTGAACAGAGACGTTAAAAAAGTTCTAAGTGAACAGCCGAGGGCTGGTAGTTTCTAGGAGTTCTCGCAGCTGCTGGTTGCGGGATTGGGTCTGTACACGTTGTATAGATCAAATCTTCTAGTGGAGCCTTCCGAGGTGGAAGAAGGGGAGACGTAGGACATTGAGGTCCGAACTTCCAGAAACAAATCTTTGAGTATTGTATTCTGTTATTCATTCCGCATACGCATTCATATTTATTTAGCACGCATACAGTAGCACACTTGCACAGTCGAACAGATTTATGTTGTACATAAATCTGTTTGAGTTTTAAAATATAGGATTCAGTTCTGGTGTTTTCCGCATGTTTTTATTACATACCAGATCTGTCTCCGGTGCTCTCGATTTTAAGTGTTCAAGAACCAGAGGTATTGCACCTCATTCTCTAGATAGCGGCGCGCAAAATTTTTAATGATTCATTTTAGTAACAGCGCCTGCTAAGTTCTTTTGATTCTTTTTAAAGTAAACCGGGACCCACAAGTGGTATCAGAGCAGGTTGTTCTTGACGGCTGATTTCTTTCTAGGGTTTTGTTCGGGCGATATCGTGACGGCTGATTTCTTTCTAGGGTTTTGTTCGGGCCTGTCCCGAGCAGCCCGTGAAGTTTTTGGGCCGATATACGATATCAGGCCCATTTTGATCGATTTTGAAATTTTGAGATTTTTGGGCCCAAAATTGTTTAGGCCCAAATATGATGCAATTAAAATAGCAAAATGTGATTTTAATTGTAAAATGTGATTTTATAATGAAATATGATTTTGTTGATTAAAATTTGATTTTATCGACAAAATACGATTTTATTATAAAATAATTTAAATGTAAATTACTAGATTTAGTGGGAGGACATCCGAAGATGGTGGAGATGACGATCAAGATATTGAAGGCCGAAGATCTGTAAAACCGGAAAGCATTTTAATAGGATTGCATTGCATATTGCATTACCCCTAGGATTGGACCCAGGTCCGTGGCTGGCAACCACGGACCGCATAGCTCTCGCGATCGATCATCCCAATATTTATATATACTATATATATTGATATATAGTTAGTTGAATCCGCATGTTTTAAATTTGATTTAAAATATCTGCATGAGACCAAATTTTCGAAAATAAAATCCCTCGTTTTAAATACGATTTAAAACTAATATCAAGATAAATGTTTATTCGATAAACTAAAGGGAATTTAAATTTGTTTAAATTATCCCTGCCTTCCATCAACAATGGGTGTACGTCGATGCTACCCGTATACATGGCCCGACTCATATTATTGAGGGGGTAATGTATGCCGGAAAGCTGTCCACGCCATTGACAATTGTTGTGAGTTCGATTGGAACTCCCTTTAACGTTGGCTCATATTATTGGGGACGTTAAGGGGACCGTCCTTCACGACTCAACATTGATGGGTCATCTTGACACGTGATAGTAAACGGCGTCATATTATTGGGCCCTTGCTGGACGTGAGTTGAATACATGGAGGTTGCACCGGTTGCAATCAGAAACTACCTTTTGGGGGTCATGGATGGCTGATATTATTCGGGTCCATGATCGCTTGATTGGGTTCCGTGTACCCACTAAAGAAACTTGCTTTCTCGATTTCATTAGAGGGTGGTGAAATCGTTAAAATAGTGGGAGGGTAATTCATAAAACTTAACGACCTTGTTTTATGTCTTAGCGATTATTTTATATATAGTTATTAATGATTGTCTGCTTTCTTTTCAGTATTACTGCATATAAAATGTCTTCGATGAAAAATCCACTTGCTGCTATACTGGATAGCAACAGGTTCACCGGTCTGAACTACCAAGACTGGCTCCGCAACCTCAATCTTGTATTGGCTTCGGAGAAACTTCTTTATGCGATAGAGAAGAGTCCTCCGGAGGAAACCCCTGCCGATATCAGCTCTGAGGAGCTGATCACGCTTAAACAATGGAGGGACGACGAGGTTAAATCTCGATGCTATGTGATGGCGTCGATGTCCAATGAAATGCAACGGCGCTTTGAGAAGACAAAGTATGCTGCTGACATACTTTTTCATCTCAAAGAACTGTACGGGGAGAACTCACGACATGAGAGGTTCACGGCTGTCAATGAGCTTATGACGAGCCGCATGCGCGATGGGACTTTGGTCCGCGAGCATGGGGTTCGTATGATTGGGCTCGTTGAAAAGCTGTCGGGCCTTGATATCGCACTTCCACACGAGCTGTCGGTGGATGTACTTCTCCTCTCACTGCCTGCTGCATTTGACCCCTTTGTGGTCAACTTCAACATGAACAAGCTGGCAGCCACCCTCGAAGAGGTGGTTAACATGCTTGTAGTGTTTGAAGGAACCATAAAGAAGGACAAATCCGTCCTCCTTATGGGCTCTTCTGCGAAGAAGGGACCCAGACGCAAGGAAAAGAAGCGTTCTGCCCCTGCGAAGGAGGAAAATCCCACCAAGAAGCCAAAGGCAAAGGCTTCCAAGCCAAACAAGAGTGAGGATGTTTGCCACCACTGCCACAAGCCTGGGCATTGGAGGAGGAACTGCAAGGAGTACCTCGAGCAGTTACGAACTGCGAAAGGTATGTTCTATATTGAAATAAATATTTCTCTTAATTCGACTTCTTGGGTACTTGATACCGGATGTGGATCTCATATCTGCAATGATTTGCGGGTGATGAAAAGAAGTCGACGTATTAGAGAGGGTGAGACCCACTTGAGGCTAGGCAATGGAGCAAGAGTTGCTGCAGTAGCTATAGGAGATGTTTATTTATTTCTGTCTTCTGATTTTAAGTTGTTATTGAGAAACGTTTTATTTGTTCCCGAATTAATAAAGAACATTATTTCTTTTCTATGCTTGATAGTGATGGATATTCTTGTATGTTTGCTAATTCGATTTGCAATATTTACAAGAATGAATGTTTAATTGGAATTGGGGAACGCGAAAACGATTTATACACCTTAAAATTAAAAGACGTTCCAACTCGCGATTCGAAGCAAAAAAAAAAACGATTAAAAGGAAACACGATAACTTGAACCCAGCACAACTTTGGCACGCTAGGCTAGGTCTCTTTTCTATGCTTGATAGTGATGGATATTCTTGTATGTTTGCTAATTCGATTTGCAATATTTACAAGAATGAATGTTTAATTGGAATTGGGGAACGCAAAAACGATTTATACACCTTAAAATTAAAAGACGTTCCAACTCGCGATGTCGAAGAACATACAACAACGATTAAAAGAAACACAATAAATTGAACCCAGCACAACTTTGAAGCACAAAATCCTTTGAAAGGTTCAAAGAATTCAAGGCTGAAGTAGAAAATCAACTAGGCAAAAGTATTAAAAGATCAGATCCG
>KQ987759.1:44503-69751 GCA_001598015.1 Dorcoceras hygrometricum
ATGGAAAGAGAATTTCTACTTGATAGAAAAGGCAAAATAGTAGAACTCGAAGAGGTTCGAGATCCAATCGAAGTACCAGGTGAATCTCCCGCACCTCCAGAGCCAGTACCAGAAATGGTCGCACCTAGGAGATCCGAAAGGGTTCCTAGGGCTCCTGAAAGATATGGTTTTCTCCTTGAAGATGATCAAGGTGATCAAGTTGTTGGATCTGATCCAAGAACTTTCAAGGAGGCAATATCCGATGCAGATTCTAATTTGTGGCTTGAAGCAATGCAATCTGAGTTAGACTCGATGCATGCTAACCAAGTTTGGACTCTTGTCAATCCTCCCGAAGGTTGTTCCTATTGGGTGTAAATGGGTATACAAGAGGAAACTTGGGCCTGATCGTAAGGTAATGACCTATAAGGCACGACTGGTCGCGAAAGGTTACACTCAAAGGCAAGGTGTTGACTATGATGAAACCTTCTCGCCAGTCGCAATGTTCAAGTCGATTAGAATCTTGTTAGCCATAGCCGCATGGTACAACTATGAGATATGGCAAATGGATGTGAAAACTGCGTTCCTTAATGGAAACATTAAGGAAGAGATCTATATGACGCAGCCTGAGGGTTTCACATCTGTTGGAAGCGAGCATAAGGTATGCAAGCTTCAGAGATCGATCTACGGTCTCAAACAAGCATCGAGGAGTTGGAACCTAAGATTCGATGAAACAATTAAGGAATTTGGTTTCATCAAGAATCCCGATGAGCCATGTGTATATAAGAAGGTAGTTAAAAGCGCTGTGACATTCCTCGTACTTTATGTTGATGACATTCTACGCATTGGGAATGATGTAGGAATGCTGCAATCAACTAAAGTATGGTTGTCTAGTAGATTTTTGATGAAGGACATGGGTGAAGCATCCTATATTCTTGGAATACAGATCTATCGGGATAGATCTAAACGGATGCTCGGACTCACCCAAGCCACCTACATCGATACCATACTTAAGAGGTTCTTTATGGAAGAGTCCAAGAGAGGACACCTATCTATGTGCCACGGGGTCACTCTATCTAAGTCTATGTGTCCGAAGACTGATGAGGAGATAAAGAAGAAGACACGTGTGCCATATGTCTTGGCAATAGGTAGTATTATGTATGGCATGATCTCGACTAGACCGGATGTCGCATATGCTCTGAGTGTCACGAGCCGCTACCAGGCCAACCCCGGCCAATTACATTGGAAGGCTGTGAAGGATATTCTTAAGTACTTGCAAAGGACTAAGAATATGTTCATGGTCTATGGGGGTGGTGAACTGAAACTGGAAGGCTACACTGATTCTAGCTTCCAGTGTGACGTGGATGATTCGAAGTCTACCTCTGGATTTTTATTCATGCTCAATGGTGGTGCTGTCTCTTGGAAGAGTTCCAAGCAAGACACCATCGCGGATTCAACCACTGAGGCTGAGTACATCGCAGCATCAGCTGCTGCTAAGGAGGCGGTTTGGATAAGGAATTTCGTCCAAGAGTTGGGCGTCATTCCTAATGGAGTTGGTCCAGTCCCGGTGTACTGCGACAACACGGGTGCCGTTGCGCAAGCAAAGGAGCCTAGGTCTCACCAAAGATCCAAACACATACTGAGGAAATACCACATAATCCGAGATATTGTGGCTAGAGGTGACATAGCAGTTGAGAGAGTCGCCTCTGCGGACAACGTTGCTGATCCACTTACGAAGACCTTGCCAGGACCGTTGTTTGAGAAACATCGCGAAACAATGGGACTGCGTCTGATGAGTAGTTGGCTTTAGGGCAAGTGGGAGATTGTTAGAGTAGATGCCCAACTAGCCAACTTGTGGCGTGTGGGTTTATAGACTCTTGTATGAAACAATCTTTATATATGATATTCGCATTTATTTATATGGAATTCTTTACTTTCATTATGTTGTATAATGATTAACAATTGCGTTGAGTAAAGACCTAGAGTGCACTATAGTGTATGTTAGATGTGATAGTGGGTATGACGGCTATCATGAAACACATCTAATAGTCACTGTGTATTCTGAATTAGTTCCTAGTCGATTGGGCCGTAAAAATGGGGATAAGGCCGCCCGAGCTCGAGACTAGTATCTACGATGCGAAGTACCATATTTCATTGGTAGGGAACATTGTGATGTTCTGAGCATGCAGATAGATAGTGACCTGGTGATCTATCGAACTACCCTTGTTCGGACTTTCCAAGTGGTTACCATTTGTCGAGTGGATAAGTCCGAGGTCTTGGTTGTACTGATTAGTCCTCACGACTCGAAACGTCATTGAGACTCTACATGATAGGCATCTCACTTTAACTCGTTTGCCGACTCACTTGGGGTCATCAGGCGGCGGGATTGGGTGAGACCCCGATGCATGTGGGAGTCGATGCATCGTTGTCGAGGATTCACCGCTCGCAGACATGCGTGGATATCCTATGCTATCTGAGGGGATAATAGTGTATAAATCTCTGGCCAGAGTACTAGAAGTGTTTTAGGTAAATGAGTTTACCTAGTTACACTCGCGATGTCACTATTCAATCTCCAAGATGTATGCATGGCTATCGGATCTTTAGCGACTCTCGATTTACCAATGGTCGTTGATCTGATCGGGATATATGGATTGAAAGGACCGTATTGTACGCTAACCGCGATCAACTGGTTCTTACAGGCACTATCAGTGATACCTAGGGGATCATGGGGCGATGTTGCTAGACGCTTTACCATGATCCGATGGGCAAGTCCGGGATTGTGATTCCGGAGCCACAATGGTTGTGGGACCACGGCTAGCTGTATCCCTGAACCATTGAGGGTCACACAAGTACTGGATTCAAGATTCCCGCATGGATACTGAGCTCAATATGTTGAGCATAGGAAGTGGATTTTGGGGAGTGCGACTTCCTAAAAGTCAACAGGGGTCAAATCGTGATTTCCCGCTGTTGAAGGGCAAAACGGTCATTTTGCACTGGGGTTCTGAAAAATGGTTTTTCAGATCATAGTATTCAGTTTTGAAAACTAAGTCGATTGGCCCGATCTGATCGGCGATCGGAGTTACGATGAAGTCACGGTGATAGGGATGAACCGAATGTTCATCCGTTGGACCCAGGCCCGTTGGGCCGGTCCAAGTCTATTGCTTGTCTACTTAATGTAGACTTAGAAGGCTTTGATCATAACATAAAACACAACTCTTAACCCTAACCCTAGCTTTAAGTGGCCGCCTCCCTCCTCTCCTCAAAAGCCGCCGCCGCCGCCGCCTCGCTTTGCCGGAATTTGTTCCGGCCAACTTGACGAGGAGAATCCGTCCGCGCCGATCACGTTAGGCCTTCTAGTGTAGGCTGACGAAGGAGTCTCCCTTCCGGTCGTGGACCTGATTGACGTAATCTACCACCACCTACCGTGAAGTGCCGGTTTCCTCGCGAAACTGGTCGGAGCCAGGCACGAGTTGCCAGCAAGGTAATCAACAAAACACCCTATGAATGGTTCATAGTTTGCATGTTTTAGAATTGTATTGATCGTCTCCCGACCCAAATTTTGTTCTTCCGCTGCCTCGCCGGGAGGCGTAATCCGGATCCGCCACGGTTCCCCGACAACAAGTGGTATCAGAGCAGGTTGTTCTTGAACGAGCACTTATTTTAAAACTCATGTGCTATGTTTTAAATGTTTTTAAATGTTTTTGAGAAGCTTATCTTATGAAGGCCAGATGATTTGTTTTAATATAGAACCGGTTTTCTCTTGATGAACTGTCACGGGATGCGCGAGTTCCGTGCGGATGCCAAGATTCTATTTTCGTTGTGCTGTAAGATCACCTGGAGCAAGTCTCGGTGACAAGCACATGGGAAGCAATAGGAGAATGAAAATCTGAGCTTTTATCTGTTTACTGGTCCTTCATATATAAGTAACTCAGTAGCACATTCTCATTTTGAAACATTTTTGATGCTCTGATAGTTTTCAAATGTTCTGTTATGCGCATTTCAGCTGATGCTTCAATCTTTGTTTTTAAAATGTTTTGAGCTTATGTTATAAAATACAGGGAGAGTGGCGTCTTTGTCTTTATTAATTTGAGCTATCTGCATCAGTTTCAATCGTGTTTTTCAAAATCATAGCATAATGTTGCATTCGGTGCTTCCCAAAAGCTGTTTTTGATTTTCAAAATCTAAAACTCCTGCTGTCACATTGTTTTTGTTGTGACAGTGTAGGGAGAGCTTTGATTTAAATTTTGGGAAAACCAGCTTTCGATCTCTTTTTGATTCCCACAAAAAGGGAGATAATTGTTAGAACATGCATCTGTTATTTAAAGTTTTGTGTAAATCAAAAAGGGAGAGATTGATGGATCTGTGTAAACAGATCCTGATTAAGTTTTGAATTACATAAAACCTATTATTGTGATTCTAACAGTTCTACTTAGTGTACAGATCTAGCTATCGAAGAAAGATGTCGCAAAGCTGAATTTGTCCAGTCGATGGTTTACAATATAAAGTTCAGCAGTTGGTTTGGTTAATCATTGTAAACGGCAGCTGGATTAGCAATGGAGACGTCCAAAGTTGAGTCAGTTGTTCGTAATCAGGCGGAGGCCAAGTTGAACCAGCTGGAGCATAGTGAACCAGCTGGAACGATAAGAATCAGCTGCAAGCGCTAAAGAAGGAAGGTGGACCAGCTGGAACATCAAAAGGGAACCAGCTGGAACATCTAAGTGGACCATCGATGATGATGTAATCGGTGACGTCATCATAATCAGCAGATGAAGAAAGATCAGCTGTTGCGCAAGCAGACGTTGAAGTAAAGAGAAAGCTGGATCAGCGATGATGACATCAGTAGTGATGTCATCACAACCAGCAGGTAGCTACAGTACATCCAGACGCAAGCAACAGTACATCCAGACGTGAGCTACAATGAACCAGTTGTTGCTATGCATCCAGTCGCAAGATGATGTACCAGTCGCGAGCTACAGTGGATCCAGTCGCGAGCTACAGTGCTATTGCATATCCAGTCGACATGGAATCCAGACACAAGAAAAGCAGAAGTAACGAAGAATTGCAACCAGGCGCAAAGAATCCAGTCGCAGCAGTTAAAGAGACAACCAGTAGCGAAGCAGTTGACGAATTACATTTCGAAGAATTACCAAAGCTGGATGTCAACTGCTGAGCTTATTTCAAATGTTGAAGACGACAAAAAGGCCTGCAAAAGAAAGGACACAAAGGACAATCCCTGTCGGTACTTTCAAGAACACATTTGAACAAGAAGAATTTGTGTCCAACGGATTGAATTTGAACAGAGGCTTTATAATCGAAGGAAACGCCATTGAAGATGAAGACTGTTGGTTGAAGATGACTGTAGCGCTTTTGCAGTAGACGTTGGTTGCACAGTGCACCAGCAGAGGGAAAATGAATCTGAAGCGAAGCTGTCAACTATCATACTAGAGAAAGCTTAATTGCAGTTGACAGCGGAGCTAGAATTAGCTTGTGTAGAGAATTTTCCTAGTGTGTGAGAAACAGAGAGTTGAGCGTTTCATTGTAACAATCTCACACACAGATTCACTCGCATATTTCGTGAGTTGAGCTATTTAGAATAGCGAGTGAATCAAAACCCAAAATGCAAATCAGTTACCGTCCAAGCACAATGACGTTAAACTCTGTGTATGTAGTCTTTGAACAGAGACGTTAAACAAGTTCTGAGTGAACAGCCGAGGGCTGGTAGTTTCTAGGAGTTCTCGCAGCTACTGGTTGCGGGATTGGGTCTGTACACGTTGTATAGATCAAATCTTCTAGTGGAGCCTTCCGAGGTGGAAGAAGGGGAGACGTAGGATATTGAGGTCCGAACTTCCAGAAACAAATCTTTGAGTATTGTATTCTGTTATTCATTCCGCATACGCATTCATATTTATTTAGCACGCATACAGTATCACACTTGCACAGTCGAACAGATTTATGTTGTACATAAATCTGTTTGAGTTGTTTTAAAATATAGGATTCAGTTCTGGTGTTTTCCGCATGTTTTTATTACATACCAGATCTGTCTCCGGTGCTCTCGATTTTAAGTGTTCAAGAACCAGAGGTATTGCACCTCATTCTCTAGATAGCAGCGCGCAAAATTTTTAATGATTCATTTTAGTAACAGCGCCTGCTAAGTTCTTTTGATTCTTTTTAAAGTAAACCGGGACCCAACAAGTGGTATCAGAGCGGGTTGTTCTTGAACGAGCACTTATTTTAAAACTCATGTGCTATGTTTTAAATGTTTTTAAATGTTTTGAGAAGCTTATCTTATGAAGGCCAGATGATTTGTTTTAATATAGAACCGGTTTTCTCTAGATGAACTGTCACGGGATGCGCGAGATCCGTGCGGATGCCAAGATTCTATTTTTGTTGTGCTGTAAGATCACCTGGAGCAAGGCTCTGTGACAAGCACATGGGACGAAATAGGAGAATGAAAATCTGAGATTTTATCTGTTTACTGGTCCTTCATATATAAGTAACTCAGTAGCACTTTCTCATTTTGAAACATTTTTGATGCTCTGATGGTTTTCAAATGTTCTGTTATGCGCATTTCAGCTGATGCTTCAATCTTTGTTTTTAAAATGTTTTGAGCTTATGTTATAAAAGACAGGGAGAGTGGCGTCTTTGTCTTTATTAATTTGAGCTATCGTGTTTTTCAAAATCATAGCATAATGTTGCATTCGGTGCTTCCCAAAAGCTGTTTTTGATTTTCAAAATCTAAAACTCCCACTGTCACGTTGTTTTTGTTGTGACAGTGTAGGGAGAGATTTGATTTAAATTTTGGAAAAACCAGCTTTCGATCTCTTTTTGATTCCCACAAAAAGGGAGAGAATTGTTAGAACATGCATCTGTTATTTAAAGTTTTGTGTAAATCAAAAAGGGAGAGATTGATGGATCTGTGTAAACAGATCCTAATTAAGTTTTGAATTACATAAAACCTGTTATTGTGATTCTAACAGTTCTACTTAGTGTACAGATCTTAGCTATCGAAGAAAGATGTCGCGAAGCTGAATTTGTCCAGTCGATGGTTTACAATATAAAGTTCAGCAGTTGGTTTGGTTAATCATTGTAAACGACAGCTGGATTAGCAATGGAGACGTCCAAAGTTGAGTCAGTTGTTCGTAATCAGACGGAGGCCAAGTTGAACCAGCTGGAGCATAGTGAACCAGCTGGAACGATAAGAATCAGCTGCAAGCGCTAAAGAAGGAAGGTGGACCAGCTGGAACATCAAAAGGGAACCAGCTGGAACATCTAAGTGGACCATCGATGATGATTTAATCGGTGACATCATCATAATCAGCAGATGAAGAAAGATCAGCTGTTGCGCAAGCAGACGTTGAAGTAAAGAGAAAGCTGGATTAGCGATGATGACATCAGTAGTGATGTCATCACAACCAGCAGGTAGCTACAGTACATCCAGACGCAAGCAATAGTACATCCAGACGTGAGCTACAATGAACCAGCTGTTGCTATGCATCCAGTCGCAAGATGATGTACCAGTCGCGAGCTACAGTGGATCCAGAAGAGTTACTAAAGCTGGATGTCAACTGCTGAGCTTATTTCAAAATTTTGAAGACGACAAAAAGACCTGCAAAATAAAGGACACAAAGGACAATCCCTGTCAGTACTTTCAAGAACACATTTGAACGGAAAGAATTTGTGTCCAACGGATTGAATTTGAACAGAGGCTTTATAATCGAAGGCAACGCCATTGAAGATGAAGACCGTTGGTTGAAGATGACTGTAGTGCTGTTGCAGTAGACGTTGGTTGCACAGTGCACCAGCAGAGGGAAAATGAATCTGAAGCGAAGCTGTCAACTATCATACTAGAAAAAGCTTAATTGCAGTTGACAGCGGAGCTAGAATTAGCTTGTGTAGAGCATTTCCCTAGTGTGTGAGAAACAGAGAGTTGAGTGTTTCATTATAACAATCTCACACACAGATTCACTCGCACATTTCGTGAGTTGAGCTATTTAGAATAGCGAGTGAATCAAAACCCAAAATGCAAATCAGTTACCGTCCAAGCACGATGACATTAAACTCTGTGTATGTAGTCTTTGAACAGAGACGTTAAACAAGTTCTGAGTGAACAGCCGAGGGCTGGTAGTTTCTAGGAGTTCTCGCAGCTGCTGGTTGCGGGATTGGGTCTGTACACGTTGTATAGATCAAATCTTCTAGTGGAGCCTTCCGAGGTGGAAGAAGGGGAGACGTAGGACATTGAGGTCCGAACTTCCAGAAACTAATCTTTGAGTATTGTATTCTGTTATTCATTCCGCATACGCATTCATATTTATTTAGCACGCATACAGTTTGCACACTTGCACAGTCGAACATGTTTATGTTGTACATAAATCTGTTTGAGTTGTTTTAAAATATAGGATTCAGTTCTGGTGTTTTCCGCATGTTTTTATTACATACCAGATCTGTCTCTGGTGCTCTCGATTTTAAGTGTTCAAGAACCAGAGGTATTGCACCTCATTCTCTAGATAGCAGCGCGCAAAATTTTTAATGATCCATTTTAGTAACAGCGCCTGCTAAGTTCTTTTGATCCTTTTAAGAAAACCGGACCAACAATATGGTATTTGTTAGAACATGCATTGTTTATTTAAGGTTTTGTGTAAATCAAAAAGGGAGAGATTGTTGGATCTGTTTTTTACAGATCCTGATTAAGTTTTGAATTACACAAAACCTATTATTGTGATTCTAACAATTCTACTCAAGAAAGGAAGCAATTATAAGTACTGCTGATGAATCTATCAGCAGTCGCGATTATAAGTACTGTTGACGAATCTGTTGACAGTCGCTATTCAAGAAGCTAGATGTATCGCAAGATCAGCTGGAGCGAAGTCTATCAACAGATGATGAAGATCAGCTGGAGCGCTAAGTTTGGATGACATCAGCAGTGAAGTCATCATTCAGCAGAAGCTATCAGCAGATGAAGAAAAGCGCGAAAGATGATGCGACGTCGTGTTGAGATTCAGCAGATGGATTAGTGCTGATGACGTCATCGGTGACGTCATCATATTCAGCAGATGGCTTGAGAGAATAGTCGCAAGAATCAGCAGGTAGCTTGCATCCAGACGCAAGTATGAAGCGACGTCGTAGAGGAGATCCAGTCGCAAGCTACAGTGCAATCAGCAGATGTATTTGGAGATAGCGATTGCAAAACGATGTCGTTTACATAAGTTGATACGACAGCGTTTTGCTCTTACGCTAAAGATTCAGCAGGAAGACTTTGCGTTGTTTATTTCAGCAGTCGAAGCTACAGTGTCCAGTCGCAACGCAAAGACATCCAGTTGCAAGAAGATTTCCAGACGCTGTATTTAATGAACCAGTCGCAAGCAACAGCAGCATCCAGTCGAGAGCTCATATGAATCAGCTGTTGCTACTCAACCAGTCGCAAGCTTTGCATATTCAGTCGACTTGGTTCCCAGGCGCAAAGAATTGAAGAAAGAGCAAAGTGCAGCAGTCGTTGTGTTATATCAGCAGCGAAGCAGTTGACGAATTATCAAAGCTGGATGTCAACTGCTGAGCTCAATTCAAAAAGTCGAGAGCTCATATGAATCAGCTGTTGCTACTCAACCAGTCGCAAGCTTTGCATATTCAGTCGACTTGGTTCCCAGGCGCAAAGAATTGAAGAAAGAGCAAAGTGCAGCAGTCGTTGTGTTATATCAGCAGCGAAGCAGTTGACGAATTATCAAAGCTGGATGTCAACTGCTGAGCTCAATTCAAAATGGCGAAAGCGACAGAAGCCTGCAAAAGAAAAGGACGCAAGTACTGTTACTTTACAGAGGAGCGTTGCATCAAAATAGAAAGAAGACAAGATAGCCATCTGAAGCGCTGAAGAGTTTTGGAAGCTTTCCAACGGGAAGAATTTTACAGAGGCTATATATTCGAGGCAACGCCCATTGAAGAAGCGTCCGTCGACGGAGTGAACGAGACGCTGTGCGTTCGTTCAGTTGGTGCTACTACATACTGTGGTAGAATTACATTGAATATACAGTGCACCAACAGAGGGAAAAATAGAGAGATAGACGAAGCAATCAACCGCCATTAGAGAGGAGTTTTTCACAAGTGTTGATTGCTAAGTCTAGATTAGCTTGTATTAGAGCATGTCCCTCGTGTGTGAGAAAAACAGAGAGTTGAGCGTTCATTGTATCAATCTCACACACCCGGATTCATTCACATCTATATGTGAATGAATCTTGAAATCTTTCAACAGAACCATCCAAGCACGATGACGCAAAACTCATGTGTATGTAGTTAGTCACACAGTTGCGGCTGATGTGCAGTTAAGAGGTAGTGGATCCTTCCGAGGTGGAAGAAGGGGAGATGTAGGATGTTGATATCCGAACTTCCATAAACAAATATGCTTTGTATCGTGCTCTGTTATTCATTCAGCAGTTTATTTACTTTAGCACACATACACGCATAAGCATAAATCAGCACGCATATGCATATCAGCACTTGCCATTTACTTAGCATAGCATCGCATTTCAGCAGCACACACAAGCACGAGTCTTGAACAGATTTATGTTGTACATAAATCTGTTTGAGTTGTTTTAAAATATAGGATTCAGTTCTGTTATTTCCGCATGATTTTTAAATCATACCAGATCTGTCTCCGGTGCTCAGATGATTTTATATGTTCAAGAACAACGAGCTATTGCAGCTCCAAGCAGCGCGCAAAATTTTCAATGGTTGTCAAAACAGCGCCTGCTGATCTTTTTGATCCTTAAATCGGACCATCAAGTGGTATCAGAGCAGGTTTGTTCTTGAACGAGCACTAATTTTAAAACACAGGTGCTATGTTTTTAATGCTTTAAATATTTTGAGAGACTTATTTTATGAAGGCCAGATTTGTTTAAATATAGAACCAGTTTTTCGCTTGATGAACTGTCGGGATGCGCGAGTCTCGGGCAGATGCCAAGCTTCTATTCTCGTTGTGCTGTAAGATCACTTGGAGCGAGGCTCAGTGACAAGCACATGGGGCGAGATAGAAGAATGAAAAATCTGAGCTGTTCTCTGTACTGGTTTTTCATAATTTTGAGTAACTCAGTAGCACATGTTATTTGAAATATTTATATGCTCTGATGTATTTTAAAATTGTTCTGTTTTTGCGGATTCCAGCTGATGCAAAATTTTGAAGTTTAAAAATGTTTTGAGCTCATGTTATAAAAGACAGGGAGAGTGGCGTCACTGTCATTTATAATTTTGAGATATGCATCAGCTTCGGTTTTTCAATATCATATATTGTTGCATATGATGCTTCCCAAATGCTGTTTTGTTTTTCAAAGATTAAAACTCCTGCTGTTTCGTTGTTTTTGTTGAAACAGTGTAGGGAGAGCTTTTGTTTTAAATCGGGAAGTCCAGCAGTTCACTCTCTTTTTGATTCCCACAAAAGGGAGAGAATGTTAGACATGCATTGTTATTAAGGTTTTGTGTAAATCTAAAAGGTAGAGATGTGAACCATCTGCTGAACATATTCTTCGACCTGAAATCTGCGCACTTGAGTAGAATTGTTAGAATCACAATAATAGGTTTTGTGTAATTCAAAACTTAATCAGGATCTGTAAAAAACAGATCCAACAGTATTGCAAGGGAATTGATTTCTTGGGCTTGCGATCAAATACTAATTCAATATCTTTTCATCCCTCAGGACATCTAAGTTGCCCTAATGTAGAGAGGCTACTTAATTTCGTTTGGATTTCTTGGATAAGGGGTTTGCCCCATCTAGAACCTGTAATCCTATCCCCTTGAAAGGATAACCTCCTCAGTTCCAACCTCAAACTTCGACTTCTTTGTAGGATTGGTTTATCTTGGATCTGGATATCTATTTCCTGTATTACTGAAAACTCAAATCTTTTTGGGTAATAACTTGAGCTACTTTTCCAAATATCTCTGGTATTCCAATAAACTCATTTCTAATAAACAATTCTGAATGATGTGTGTTAGAAAGACCATATGAAACTTGATAAGTAATAGAATATTGTCTATTACCTTCTTTCATCAGTCTTTTTTCTTTGAAATTTTGATGTAACATCAAAGCTCGACTGAACTATCAGTCTGTTAAATTCTAGGCAATTCTCGGATAAATTACTCCTACAATTTTTCCAGCACAAAGGTTTCTACAGATAGTACCTAGTACTAAATCTTGTAGATTACCCATCCGCTTATCGCATATGTATATCAATGGGTGAATCAATTCCTCCTTGAAAGTCTCTTTTATCATGATCAGGAGTGCTCCGATATGAATCCAGGACATTGTTCGTGCTATTTCCATCTTGATTCTGTAATTCCTCTTTTATTCTTCAAAAGGAATTAGCTGCATCTCATCTACATTCGGTTTCATGTGAATTCTATTGGGATTGTCATTTCCCTTCTAGAAACCTTATAGATCAAATGATGATTTCTGCTTCTTAGGCCCAAAGTTCCTAAATATTTTTCTATCTGACCCACAGAGAATCCTCGATATCTCTATAGGCTTGTATTTTCCCTCATGATTCTTTGAACAATATTGTGAGAAATAGTTGTCTAGCTAAAGAGAAACCAGACAAATCTTCATGTGCTTCGTGATTAAACACTTCTTTCTCAGTAGGATTCTGACTCTGATTCTCCACCAGATCCTTCTTGACGTAGGAGTTCTTCTTCTTCACATATACTTTCATCTGAGGGGATATCCTCAAATTGGTATACTTGAATTAGATCTTGATAATAAACCCTTCCTCGATATCAGGAGTCGGTTCAAAATGCTTGATCCCTTTCTTCTCATTTTTGGACAGTTGGTTGAGATATGTCCCCTAGCTCCGCATGTCCAGCAGTTACAATCTTTAAAACTTTCATGAGCCCTTGTCTGGGCTATCCTAAAAGTTTTTCTAGTTTGTGTTCTTCCAGTGCTTCGAGATGAACTCAATGCTTAAAAAGAACTCCTACTTCTTGATGGTCCGCTTCTCTGGCCAGATTTGTAAGTTTTGGCCTTCTGTCTTAACCATACCGTCCTTGGTCTCCAAGAGCTTCTTCTATTCCTAGTCTAGGGATGAGTTTTGAAACTCCTTTTCTTTTGCCTATATGACCTACCTCCAATAATCGTTGGAAAGTAATTTCTTTATAACACAAAGGGTTCTTTGTTTATTCCCCATAGTCTCTTTAATTCTTTTGTAATGATGTCTTATGACACCATTCCGCCACTTTTCCTTTGAGAAAAGAGGTTCTTCTAGCTAAAGTATCTGGGTTTCCTGGAATGTATTCTCTTATTAACATTTCCCTCCGGAGACTCTGCATCTTTGCAAAGAAAATTTGCATTGCTATATTTTCTTCTACTCCTGAATTCTATCTATATTTAGTGAATAACATAATGTATTCATCTACTAGACAGACAATGTGTATTCAAGACTGTATAGAACTTGGATGTATCTTTTTTTCTTATCTGTGTCTTGGTTGTTAAAATAGTCCATCCTATAAATTGTGCTTTAAAAAAGGTGGTCATTATTCTTGCAATGTCACTGAGAGATTCTCCGACTAGGACTGATTCTTTTGTTTCTGTGAAGTTATATCACATATGATTTTAATTGATCTCATCACACTCATCTCTAATAATTTAATGAATCCTTCTTTGTTGAGATCAAGAGTTCCTGCTGCGAATCTCATAGCTGATCACTAATGAGATCTTCTCTGTTATTAAAATCCAGTACATCGAGGTTAACCCCATATGGAAGAATCGGTTCTAGAACAGTTTTTCCATATGGGTTTTGGTGGGGTGGTATTTGTCTCCTCCTTGATCGTGTTCCTGTTGGATGAGATTCTCCCCCAACCGGAAAATCATTCTGGGTTTCTCCCATGTTTTCTTCTTGTTTCTTAAGAATTTCCTCAATTACTGGGATATAAAATGTAAGTGATTGCCATAATTTTGTACCGCTTTTTGAATTTTCAAGATCTCCTGAGATCTCATGAATCTGACACTATTTCTAATAAATTAGTACTTTTGATCATTTTTTTGTACCTGTTAAAGCTCCTTCATATTCAGATGCTCTTGTTATCTAACATTGATGAGATTTTCTTAGTCTTAAATATTTCAAAATATTAAAATAAATCCTGAATAAAATAAATTCACGAACATAGTTCGGATCCATAAAATTTTTGAAATTTCTCCTCCTCGTCAAGATTAATATTATTGCATAATAATGTGAATGTCCGAATAATTCAAACCGACTCTGATACCATTTTCAAATACAATTTCAATAAAAAAAAAACGATAGAAATGTTACTGTTACTTTGAATATATTTTGACCCACGGGAAGCTAAAACATAGAAATCTTTGGATTAGGTCTGAAACAAGAAAATTCTAGCTCTGGATTGATTAATAAATTAAGTTTTCATTTGAAGGTTTTTCAGTAATTTTTCCTATAAATTTCGTATACCATATATTCTGTAACGATATTTAAATTCTAAATACCTTTATTGTATTAACCAAAAATTACAAACAATGTTTAAACGTGCATATCTACTAATTTTAATCATGAATTACGTAAAAGGACAATCAACCACTTACTTAAGAATATTAAAATAAAAAAAATTTGTCGCATCTCTCCTCAACACAAATATTGACAAGAATTACCAAATAGATCTTATGTGATCTGACATAGACAGTACAACGTTTCTTCAGAAATAATACCAAACAAAACTTATAATCTCTCAGGCTATTTCTAAAAATTATCCTCCAAAACTTTACATGGTTTGTTTTTCATGGCCAGCCATTTGTTCATATACACCTTCTTCAAAAACTTCCTCACATTTAAATCATCCAATCCAAATAAAACCTGAACGTGTTATAAATCATGGACTTATACTTTTTGAGTACCAAATTAATCATCTAAGTCAATTCACATTCACGGGGCGATCCCATAAATTTAACAACCCGGCGTTCAGCAATCACCTCATCATCATCATATTACGCCAGCATTTGAGAAAAGAAAAAGAAAGAAGAGCTCATAAACAGTTTATAGGAGAAAACTGCAAGCAAATAGTTAATTTATGACACATTTTTTCTGGTCATTAAACAGTTTGAAGGAATGATACTATCAGATATCGAGAAGCTTCATCAGCCTAATCTTGCTTCTCTCCGTAGCACCTAAAAGGAAGAAAGTTGAAGAGTTTGAGAAATATTTAAGAAGCTAAGGTGCAAGTGGCAATGAACTATATACAAATATGAAAGCCAACTGTAACTACTATATGCAAGTGCATCAAAATCACTATCCAATCAATGACCTTCACTACAGTGAAGATCTTTTAGCTGGAGTTGTCATCGAAAATACTGTAAACTAGTCTAGTTCGTGGAAATAGACCAAGCTAGAATGACGAATGAGTCACCCACAACATATACCGCTGACACAGGCGATCAACAACCATATACTGCATGAAAACAATATTGTGTAGTCAGAAATACCTCTTCGGCAAATTTAATCAAAATGGTCGTTCTAGGTCGTTGTTGCCCATCTACAGGTACGAAATGCGCAGTGACTACAGCTGGAAAACCTGCATTGTCGAGTACTCCCTTCAAGATGGAGAGACAAGCGATTAGAGCTTCTGGCAAAGAAATTCTTATTATTTAATTAATGCAGTGAGTACCCTCACTATCCCAGCAACAAAGGCTCCACAGTTAAATGCTCCCATATCTTTAGGTATTGAGATAAATCTGCATCATAAGTACTATACTGTAAAAGATTAAAAGATCGAGATAATAAGGCAACAGATCCGTAAACAAACAGATATAACCTGTTAACAAGAAGTTCCTTCTCGCTTATCATATACTCATCTTCATGCTCCGTGCCTTTTTCAAGGGAATCGGCCACCTGATATTCAGGTAAAGTAAAAACTGATGTTCACGAACACGCTTTTGTTGATACAACTCAATTTGCATGATTTGCTACATTATAATTTGCTATGTTCAGTGCTAATAAGTTCTTTGTCATCATCTGATAAAATCAGGTCTGGAGTAGCAGAGAATGAGAACATATTTGATAGTTTCATTTGTTGAAATTTTCATGGCTTGGATTGAACATTAGAGCAAGTTATAGGAAATAAACCGCTCCACCACTTGCATTAGCCCCTCTTATTAATTGTTACATGTTATGATGTCTAATTGGCGAGATGTGCAGGAATTTAGCAAAGCTCTAAGAAGAGATATATGTGTGACCTAAAGAGAGAGAGGAATAATTAGAACAGAATATAAACTGTCACTAACCTTTCCAAACAAGACTTTCCACACTGTACTGTGGATGAAGGACAAGATACCCAACAGCCTTGTCTCCCTTCGGTTACCCTACAGAGACACGAAAATATCACAAAATTGTTGCCAATAATATAAAACCATAATAATGATTATAAGTTGAATCAAAGATTTGCTGCAATCCGAATCCTTTAATGAAAAGGATTTGGAAGAAGAAGAGAACTGTTAGTGAATAATTGCTACAAATATCAAACAAAACATGCCATAACAGCAAGTTCTGCTTAATGCACAAGCTGAATATATTAACAAATTCAAAATCTCCAACAAAACCTTATTCCAATTTAAAACAAAAACCGCACATCAATCTGCCTGAGTGTCTTCTCATTCAGTTTTTTCTATCTACACTCACAAAATCCAACAGCAATCGTCTTCAATAGAATAAGGGCTTACATATGAAGAGCCAACATGCAGACATGGACCAAGAATAACTCAAGAAAAGCATTATACAGCTTATGTGCGTAAAAGCAAGCTATCGTTCCAGAACGGAATTGTAACAGATCATAGGTTGAGATAAAGTTCACCACCTTCTCTCGGTGACAGAGAAGTTCCAGAACCCTAGCTCCAACAGCATAGCCAGCATCCTCTAACCTGATACACAGGAAACACATCATTAACAGCTAACATAATAAAAATTCTGGGAAATATCCCATTTTAAACTTTTAACATAAAAAGGATCACTGCCTTAAGCCATTGACCATCATAATGATAATGTCCACCTCAAAAGGCTAAATTCTAATTCCTCATTCATGAACTCATAGGAGGTGGTAACTCAATGCTTATCAAATCACTCACAACTCACAGCAAGCAACAAAACTCAAGGCATCACCGCAGAGCCCACACCCTGATGCACATTTAAGGCATGAGAAACGAACCTTAAATGCGGGGAATGCAATGCAATGTGAAACATGAGCCTTGAACATGGGGAATGCTTGCAGTGTGAAATGAGTTGATATCCGTGTTTGGTTCTATAGTTGTATGATAATATACGCTTTTATATTATTGTTCAACAGTATTAAATGTTTGTTTATGCTATTTTTAATATGATTCAGTAACTTTTACTTTGATAAGGTGTCAAGTCTTTCATTGCGCGATACAATTACTCTAAGTAGCTTTATTTCATTTTTGGCATTTTAACACTATTTACACATTGAATATAAGGATAAAGATAGAATCACAGAAAAATTTCACTTAAAGTTGAACTATATGGGGATAACGTAGCACCAAATTTAAAAAATAGGTAGTCACCTTCGTTCCAATTCTGCGATGTTGTCTACTTGAGTTTGATTGTACTGAACCAGCTCTGAAAACAAGAATGCAAATGCACTCAAACTAACCTGCAAAAAAATCCTCTACTCATTTTATTAATATCAACATTATTACATTCATGCAATCAGAATTAGACCCACTGTCAGCAAAACCGCCACATGAATCTCATTCATTGTCAGCAAAGTCGCCACTTACTCATAAACTCAAATTGGTGTAGTGTCATCAAATTAGCCGTAAAACCCACTCACTACAATTCAAAAACAACACAATGAAAGGTTTCAAGAAACGTTTCACCAAAACCCTTCAACCATTATTCCCAAAAAAAATTGCAAGAGCATTGAAATGGGTCAATGATATTTCAATAAAGATAATTCAAGAAAAGACCCTTTAGCACAATAAAGACACTTGATCAAGTATGATGGCCATCGAGAAAGTAAACAAAATGAAGATCTGATTAATTTTAAAAACGAAAAACCTCTTGTTTGCCTTTGCCGAGTGGTCGATCGAGTACGTTGGAATATTGCTTCATTTTTCCAGCTCCGATCATCTACCTGACTATGTATGCAAATTATGATACACAGTAACAAGAAAGCTTTCGCAATCCCGGGTTCGGGCTTCAGCTTGGTGTCGAATTGTGAGCTACTTCTGTTCCTGAAATGCACAAAGCTTATAAGCATTTTTTTTAAGAAAAATGAAATTTATAAATAATGGGCCGGGTGGCTGTGGACATGGGCTTCTTATACTAAGGCCACTTAACTTTTAAACACTACAAAATTCTATTTTAATATCGTCAGACTTATTATATAAATGTATTGATTAAATATAAATAAAGTTTGAAATGTATAAAATTTATGAAAAGTCATCGACTTTTCTAAATTGAATACGCCCTTTATTGTCACCTACATTCATTTATTTTGAAGATCACCGAAAAATTGATAATGAATTTGAAAAATAAAGGGGTGTATTTATCATGGACATTTAACGACCTTTTTGTAAATAATGAAATTTTATTAACTTCCACGGCCACAAAGTTGTAATAGATTTTCACATAGTTATGTTGATTTATCTTCACAATTTGTATAAACAATTGTAGAGTTCTCCGTAATATTCAATTGATTTTATAAAAAACACATAAGTTATAAACTAAAAATTATTCTACTGAAAAAATATAAAATAAATTTATTAAATATTTTTAATTGATGCCAGTTTTATAAGATATTTATAATTTTGTTCCACATATATATATATGGATCTATAAGTTGTTATATATTTATGTGTATATTAAAAATTTTAAAATGTATCATTTGCATTAGACAAGTAGCATGATACTTATTACAAAATCAAATATCAGACATGCAATTAAAAAATCAATTTCAATTAATAAATTGAATTTATTTGTGAAAGCAACTAAGCTAATTAAGGAGCATTGTTTTGGAACATATTAAAGCGGTCAAGTCAACCGAACAGAAGAGCAGTTCATAACAGTTTATATGGAAAAGCATATCAAATTGGAGTTCCAGTTGATAATAGGATCAGAAAAAAATACGAGGTATTGACTTGAGAAAGCCTTGATAGTAGTTGAACAAGGTATACAATCAGAATTTGTCATAGTTAGTATGAGGATTGTCTGTTTTGAGCAAAAATAAGGAGCATTTACATAATCTTCAAATGGAAACTGAACGTATATATGAATTAATAACCTGCTAAAATAAGTACAATTTTACCTATTGATCTTTTACAGTATAGAATTGCTTCATGGATGGAGCTTTCAACATCACACGTACTAAGAACATTACTCGAATTCGATAGACTCAAACGAGACGAAGACAGCGACGAAGTGCTCAAACTCTTGACCCTTTTAAGCCCATAATAAACATCAACTTTCTTGCCAAATATCTTTAGATGATCCCATTCGACAACCGAAGAAGCCGAACTTGGTCTAGGTGATGTCTCAAGTGAATCTCCCCGGCCTCGTTCGACAATCGAAGAAGCCGAACTTGGTCTAGGTGATGTCTCAAGTGAATCTCCCCGGCCTCGAATTTCACTCACTTTTCGTTCAAGATCATCCACTCTACTACTCTTTTTCGTCTTGCACAACGGCTTCAATCATCATCAAATCGGTTATCAAAGGATGCAGGCTCAACATGATTTGTATGTATGTAATGCTAACAAAAATCATATAGCAGCATTCAGTACAGGAACAGAACAACTAAGGTATCATCATGCAACACACGGCTCGAAAAATCAGCACACAGCCACAGTTCAATAGGTAGACACGCAGATACGTTCACATGCTTATCTCAAAGCTATAAATACAAGCTCAATTCATACCTTGCTCAGATCTTACCAAAATACCACAACACAGCTCACGACCAGAATAGCTCACACCACTGTCGACGCACAGCTCATGGCTAATAGCTCAGGTGGAGAAATCACGTCAAAAACCACAAGAGAGACGATAATCTGAACAGAATACCCAAGAAATTCAGCTCGAGCAAAGCTTACTCAACTCACGATCGAAGCTCTCACATCTGCATGACTACGACTAAACACAGAACGCTACTCCAACTTAAGGATTAACACTAAGAACTGAAACTAACACCAACAGAACACGATCACCTGAACCAAAGCGCAACCCGGGCAGAAAATGATAAAAGTCGAATACTTCAGCTTCTCTTCGACTTCTCTATTCCGGTTGCTACCGTCCTCAAACTATTATGGAAATGTAGAGCTTGAAAAGAGGTTTCCAACCATACTACCCTTGCTCAAATTATCGACCAATCTCCAACAATCGGGAAAATACCAGGTCGATGATCAGTGACGACAAGGGTTTGGGAAAATGTCGGGGTCGGAAGCTCTCAAAAGATAAGGTACTTGTGGTGTAAAAAAATTGCTAAGTTTTGGTCAATTGTCATATATATATACGACTTAAGTTCTTCAGATCTGGACTACAATGTTTTAAGATCAGCTCAGGCATCCACACTGTATTCAACTTAGGCATGCAGTTCAGCACGCGTACTCAATGCAGCTCTCGCTCCTAACAGTTCCTGTCCATCGACAGATCGCGCTCACTAACAGATCACGCTCACAACTGTAACGCCTAGGAATTTTCCTACCTAAATCGCATGCCTTACTATTTTATTTATTTATTCGCATGAGTTATGCTATTTGATTTATTTAATTCCGACATCGAGTTCTTTTTGAGATTCATGATTTAGATGATGCGAGGTTGGAAAGGAGTTGACGAGGACACCGATGACTCTTTTTTTTTTTTAAATCACTCTCGAAGTCATGCCCCATGCCTTGAAACTTTCTATTTTTAGAAGGTGAACATTGGAGAGGAATTTCGTTTTTGACATACTTCTAGACTTTTGCAAACCATGAGGGAATGAGAATTTAATTCTTTTAGATGATTAGCACTTTTGCTACACAAAAATAAAAGTTTACACAATTGCACCTATTTTTAACACTAATTTTCCAAAGTTACAAGGTAGGAAGGGGATTTAAATATTTTAGCACTTCTTTAAGTTGTGTTTAGCAACTTTAACACTCACTTATTATTTAAAACTAACCCAACCCTTCCCCACTTTTCCCATCAGATTTACGGCTCTCCTATTTCAAACTAAAAAAAAAAAAAAGAAACACAACCCTAAAGCTTCAAGTTGAGCCGCCACCCCTCCCCTCCCTTGTGCTCATATTTGTTTGTCACCTCTCCTCAAGGATTCATCCACCTTTGAAGCTTCTAACACCCCTTTGGTGTGTTCTAGTGGTGCTCCTCCATCCTCCTCCCAACAAGAATCATCTTGGTTGTAAGTTTTTCAAGGTTTAAGGCAAGTACAAAATGTTCTTTGATGCATCTTTCAAGCAATATTAATTTGTGTGTGTAGATCTAAAGGATTTGATGTTTTAAATTCAGAATATGATATTTGATTGATATTCTAACAGAAACTTTTCATGAACTTGGCAGCCAAAGCATAGATCTAGACGTGAGGGAAGGAGTGGAGTCGTGAGGGTGGGAGATCGGTCATGGAAGGAGAGTCACGGATTCTCCTCGTTCCCTTTGGCTTCGGGTGAGCGTGCCCGGTCTAGGTGTGGCTGGGAACGGCCCCTGGATAGAGCAGGTTAAGCCCTTGAGGCCTTGGTGAACGATGGACTGCGTGAAGGGGCTGTTGTGTCGTTGAGGTTTCATTGAGTATGTGTAGTTAGGGTTTTGAGTGATCATGTTTCGTTTGTGGTCATGGGCTGAGTCCAAAAGGGTTATGAGATGATCCAGGGGTTGTTTGGGGTCTGGTCTAGTGTCTGGTCGTGCCCTTTGGTCGAAAGGAGTGGTCAGTTTAGAGAAATTTGACAGCACCTAGGCTGGTTTGCCCCCTGTGCGCGACCAGTGTGGTTGCAGACATCGGGTTGGTCACACCCGTAACTATTTTTGAGATTTCTTTGTTCCAGAAGCTATCTCATCGAGTTAGGGTTATGTGGGTCCAATTTTGAGGTCATTTGGTTAAGAAACGAATTTTTTATGATTTTTATGGTTTTACCGCGCAGAGTGGGTTCTTTCGGGGAATTTTCGGGAAAGTTGGGAATTTGAGTTTTAGGAGCTTCCAAAATTCGTGAATTGTTTTATTTGATGATTTAAGCTTGTTTTCAGTTGATTTAAAGCCTTTTTAGCATTTTTGTGATTTCTGGAATTTTCGGAAGTTATTTATGGTATAAAATCTCTAAAAATTATAAATTCAGTGTATATACTATTTTATGCCATTTTTTATGTTTATAAAATGTTTTATGAGCAGTAAGTTGTGATTTAAGGAAATAAATCTTCTTGAAGAATTTTGATGAATTATTTTGAGGCATGAATGAGAAAAAATAAAATTTTGAATGATGGGACTTGATTGTGGTTTTTCTATGACGGATATGGGGTCGGGAGACGTTCCGCTTACCATATCAACATGACGGGTCTGGGCTTCAGATAAGTACTGAAGTGCCTTTCCAACTGACGGGTCTTGGCTCCAGATAAGTACTAGAGTGCCTTTCCAACCTAGTACTAGTGTTTATTGGCTTGATCAAGCGACTTGAGGTTGAGGGACCACAGTCGAGGAACGGAATTCATGAGGAAAAATGTTTTAGCAAATTTATTTCTATGCATGCGAATTTTTTAACGTTATTGAGGATTTATATGTTTATGCTTTTAAATTTCAGAAAAGAAATTATTTTAAGTACGACTATTTTATTTGCATATGCATGTATTACTTATTATTCGTAATTCCCGAGTTTTGTACTTGTTGAGTCCTTAGACTCACTTTTCTTGTTGGATGCAGATGAGGCTGAGATCGAGATCGAGGAGCAGGATTCCTGAGTGGGCTGCAGTCGGGCTTGGCACATACCCACCGACCTGCGTTTTTCCGCTTGAGTTTGACAGTGATGTTTTGATCGCTGAGATACATTCTTTTAAATTATTTATTTAGTGGTACGAAGTCTGATGACCTAACATGATTTAAAATTTCTACGCAGATTTTAAAACCTTTATTTTGTTAGGAGTTGGAATATTCATTTATATTTATTTGTCTAGTTGTTACGCTTTACTTTGAGTTATGTGTGAGTTGGTGTTATTAGTTGTTTTAAAAAATAAAATAAAAATTTATCCAGCCTTTTTCCGCATTTAAGATCTCATTTAAAACAAATATAATTAAGAAGTGAGGGACTTTACAGTTGGTATCAGAGCATGGTTCTGGTTTGGATTGTGCCTACAGCTGACTGCAAGAAACTCAAGGAGTCTCGCCTCGAAGTCTGTAAGTGTTATTGTTTGACTGCTTTATATAATTGTCCGGTTACTTCCAGTTTATGATTATTATGTGTATATTGATGTGATTATGTTTTGAGGTTATTTGTTGCATATATTATTTACTTTGAGGCATGTTGAGATTAAGTAGTGAAATTCGTTACAAACCCCAGATGCCTCCCAGACGACAAGATGGGCCGCCGGAGTTTACCGATACTACCGATCCATTCGTGGCTGAGGGATGGGTCAGGACTTTAGAGACGATCTTTAGATACATGCGACCGGAGGATGCTGCCCGGGTCAGCTGCGCCATCTTCCAGCTGAAGGATGACGCTGCCCTCTAGTGGGAAGGGGCAGATAAGACGGTGGATGTGGACTCTTTGACTTGGGAGGAGTTCAAAAAGATCTTCTATGACAAGTACTTTACACCGGACGTACAAGCGAGACTGAAGAGGGAGTTTACCGGCAGGGAGACATGTCTGTGGCAGAGTATGTGAAGAAGTTCGACAAGGGCTGCCACTTTTCGCCACTCATCGCTGACGATCCCGTCGAGAAGCTACAACATTTCTTGGACGGTTTGAGCCCCGCTATTCGTCGGGATGTGCTGATGTCCGACCCTGCAGACTATGCCACTGCACTGAAGAGAGCTTTTAGATATGAGCAGACGCTGAAGGATCTGCATGCTGAGGCACAGAGGAAGAGGCCTTTCCAAGCCCACCCCCATCAACCGCAGCAGACCAAGAGGCCGTTCACTGGGCCACCTAGACCTCCAAGCCAGGGTCAGTATTTAATCTTTTAAGAAGTTATCCCTTCCTGCAATTATATTATTGGATGATCTTGTTAGGGACCGCGAGACCAGCGGCGAAGCCCGCTACTTCTGTAAGACCCCAAGGACAGCAGGCTCCAAGGCCTGTGGCTCAGACAGACAAACCACATGCCCGACTTGTGGGAAGCAGCATTCCGGGAAGTGCTTGATGGGAGCTGGGGTCTGCTTCAAAGCAGTCGGGCCACGTGTCTTCTGAGTGCCCGCAACTGAAGAAGCCTGCCACCGGGAGAGTTTACGTGATGCAGGCAGAGGAGGCAGACCCAGACACTACGCTTATCACAGGTAACCTTGCGCTTACATTATGAATTTGTGGACTTAGGTAGTAGACATGTGACATTATTGAATAGGAGTGAACCTGATTTGTGTTTAGTATGGTTAATGTCCTTTGCATGTGTATTTATGCCGCAGGTAGGATAGTTGTATTAGGGGTAGCTACCAGGGCCTTATTTGATTCAGGGGCGACTCATTCTTTTATTTCTGAGGAGTTTGTGAGGCGTAAGAATGTTGCCCAGGAGAGTTTTGTAGGAGGTTTATTGGTGACGATTCCGTCAGGAGAGGTGGTGTCTACAGCTAGTGTTGTCCGAGATTTAGAGTTGATACTGCAAGGCCGGATCTTCCGTGCCAATCTGATTGTGTTCCCGATGCCAGAGTTTGATATTATTCTCGAGATGGACTGGCTGGCAGAGAATCAGGCTATTGTTGATTTTCGGTGTAGAGTAGTACATCTTAGACCTCCTGGAGAGGAAGCGTTGGATTTCGTGGTGGCACGGAGCATGAGGAAGCCGTGTCTTATTTCACTCATGCAGGCGAGGAAGCTTGTCGGCGACGGCTGTCCGTCATTTTTAGCCAGCATTACAGCGACTACGGCACAGGATGGACCTTCTATTGCTGATGTGGAGATTGTTAGGGAGTATGCCGACGTATTCCCCGAGGATGTTTCTGGGATCCCACCAGATAGGGAAGTGGAGTTTTCTATTGAGTTGCTGCCTGGTACCGTGCCGATCTCTAAGGCACCGTATCGTCTTGCATCTACTGAGATGAAGGAATTAAAGGAGAAAATTCAGGATCTGCTGGATAAGGGATTCATTCGCCCCAGTGTCTCTC
>KQ987759.1:73230-83286 GCA_001598015.1 Dorcoceras hygrometricum
ATTCCGACATCGAGTTCTTTTTGAGATTCATGATTTAGATGATGCGAGGTTGGAAAGGAGTTGACGAGGACACCGAAGACTTTTTTTTTTTAAATCACTCTCGAAGTCATGCCCCATGCCTTGAAACTTTCTATTTTTAGAAGGTGAACATTGGAGAGGAATTTCGTGTTTGACATACTTCTAGACTTTTGCAAACCATGAGGGATTGAGAATTTAATTCTTTTAGATGATTAGCACTTTTGCTACACAAAAATAAAAGTTTACACAATTGCACCTATTTTTAACACTAATTTTCCAAAGTTACAAGGTAGGAAGGGGATTTAAATATTTTAGCACTTCTTTAAGTTGTGTTTAGCAACTTTAACACTCACTTATTATTTAAAACTAACCCAACCCTTCCCCACTTTTCCCATCAGATTTTCGGCCCTCCTATTTCAAACAAAAAAAGAAAAAAAAGAAACACAACCATAAAGCTTCAAGTTGAGCCGCCACCCCTCCCCTCCCTTGTGCTCATATTTGTTTGTCACCTCTCCTCAAGGATTCATCCACCTTTGAAGCTTCTAACACCCCTTTGGTGTGTTCTAGTGGTGCTCCTCCATCCTCCTCCCAACAAGAATCATCTTGGTTGTAAGTTTTTCAAGGTTTAAGGAAAGTACAAAATGTTCTTTGATGCATCTTTCAAGAAATATTAATTTGTGTGTGTAGATCTAATATTTGATGTTTTAAATTCAGAATATGATATTTGATTGATATTCTAACAGAAACTTTTCATGAACTTGGCAGCCAAAGCATAGATCTAGACGTGAGGGAAGGAGTGGAGTCGTGAGGGTGGGAGATCGGTCATGGAAGGAGAGTCACGGATTCTCCTCGTTCCCTTTGGCTTCGGGTGAGTGTGCACGGTCTAGGTGTGGCTGGGAACGGCCCCTGGACAGAGAAGGTTAAGCCCTTGAGGCCTTGGTGAACGAGGGACTGCGTGAAGGGGCTGTTGTGTCGTTGAGGTTTCATTGAGTATGTGTAGTTAGGGTTTTGAGTGATCATGTTTCGTTTGTGGTCATGGGCTGAGTCCAAAAGGGTTATGAGAAGATCCAGGGGTTGTTTGGGGTCTGGTCTAGTGTCTGGTCGTGCCCTTTGGTCGAAAGGAGTGGTCAGTTTAGAGAAATTTGACAGCACCTAGGCTGGTTTGCCCCCTGTGCGCGACTAGCGTGGTTGCAGACGTCGGGTTGGTCACACCCGTAACTATTTTTGAGATTTCTTTGTTCCAGAAGCTATCTCGTCGAGTTAGGGTTATGTGGGTCCAAGTTTGAGGTCATTTGGTTAAGAAACGGATTTTTTATGATTTTTACGGTTTTATCGCGCAGAGTGGGTTCTTTCGGGGCATTTTCGGGAAAGTTGGGAATTTGAGTCTTAGGGGCTTCCAAAATTCGTGAATTGTATTTGATGCTTTAAGCTTGTTTTCAGTTGATTTAAAGCCTTTTTAGCATTTTTGTGATTTCTGGAATTTTCGGAAGTTATTTATGGTATAAAATCTCTAAAAATTATAAATTCAGTGTGTATGACTATTTGTATTTGATGCTTTAAGCTTGTTTTCAGTTGATTTAAAGCCTTTTTAGCATTTTTGTGATTTCTGGAATTTTCGGAAGTTATTTATGGTATAAAATCTCTAAAAATTATAAATTCAGTGTGTATGACTATTTTATGCCATTTTTGATGTTTTTAAAATGTTTTATGAGCAGTAAGTTGTGATTTAAGGAAATAAATCTTCTTGAAGAATTTTGAGGAATTATTTTGAGGCATGAATGAGAAAAATAAAATTTTGAATGATGGGATTTGATTGTGGTTTTTCTATGACGGATATGGGGTCGGGAGACGTTCCGCTTGCCATATCAACATGATGGGTCTGGGCTTCAGATAAGTACTGAAGTGCCTTTCCAACTGACGGGTCTGGGCTCCAGATAAATACTGGAGTGCCTTTCCAACCTAGTACTAGTGTTTATTGGCTTGATCAAGCGACTTGAGGTTGAGGGACCACAGTCGAGGAACGGAATTCACGAGGAAAAATGTTTTAGCAAATTTATTTCTATGCATGCGAATGTTTTAACGTTATTGAGGATTTATATGTTTATGCTTTTAAATTTAAGAAAAGAAATTATTTTAAGTACGACTATTTTATTTGCATATGCATGTATTGCTTATTATTCGTAATTCCCGAGTTTTGTACTTGTTGAGTCCTTAGACTCACTATGCTTGTTGGATGCAGATGAGGCTGAGATCGAGATCGAGGGGCAGGATTCCTGAGTGGGCTGCAGTCGGGCTTGGCACATACCCACCGACCTGCGTTTTTCCACTTGAGTTTGACAGTGATGTTTTGATCGTCGAGATACATTCTTTTAAATTGTTTATTTAGTGGGACGGAGTCTGATGACCTAACATGATTTAAAATTTCTACGCAGATTTTAAAACCTTTAGTTTGTTAGGAGTTGGAATATTCATTTATATTTATTTGTCTAGTTGTTACGCTTTACTTTAAGTTATGTGTGAGTTGGTGTTATTAGTTGTTTTAAAAAATAAAATAAAAATTTATCCAGCCTTTTTCCGCATTTAAGATCTCTTTTAAAACAAATATAATTAAGAAGTGAGGGACTTTACAACAACAGATCACGCTTGCAAGACAGATCACACTCTCAGATCAGATCACGCTTACCAAGCAGATCACGCGATTCAGCTCTCGCATGCGGTTCAGCTCTCGCACGTGGTTCAGCTCTCACATCCAACAGAGCATGTTCACAGACACAGGTCAGCTCTCGCGCACTACTCAGCTCTCGTGCACAATCAGCTCTCTCGCTAAATCAGCTCTCACACGCCTCCCAACACAGGAGATAAGATCAGCTCACACCTGAACTGACCTCACATTCAATTCATGTCCAAAACTAAGGTTACAAAGCAGCTCTCACCTAATCTGCTCTTCGCCCTCAGCTTACATCTAAGTTGAACTCACCAATCAACACAACACAACACTCCTGATCTTACTACTCAAACTGATAACATTTTAGAGCAGCTACACTGCCAGTTCGCACTACAACAAATCAGATCACACTATCAGCTCTGGCTATACTCAACGCCGCTCAACCTAGAAGACTCAGATTAGATCGCACCCTTCCAATTCAGCATAGGATGCTTTATTCAGCTTACGAACTCCAAATCAGTTCGTGATAGCCAACTCAGCTCACGATGGTCAACTCAGGTCACGATGGTCAACTCAGTTCGTGCAAAATATTAGCTCACGGTTAACTCTCTAAGCTGATCCAATTAAGCGACTAATTACGTCGACTAATTACAGTCCTCACACCAACACATCTAGAACAATTTTCACTCTTCCACACAAGTATAGTATAATCTTGGAGGCACTTGTAGTAGAAGGATCTAGATTTGTGTAGAGCTTAGGAACGTTCTGGAGAGTGAATCTCCATTGTTAGATCAAATAGATCTTAGTCATTCATTGTTGAAGCCACTAATATATAAAGGGGTGGCATCCTCATTTGTAAAACATCAAGTTTGAGAAACAATCTTTACTTTCTCACACTAAAGCTCTTATATTTATCCAAGTGTTCTTTTCCTTGTCATAAGCAACACTAAGACTGCTTTGTTAGTACACGCAGGGGTGGAGTCAAGGAGCAAATGCCGCACGAGATCTTATCCATCCGATGTGTATACGAGTAACATTTATTATCGTTGGATCCAAAGAATATATATAGAAGATCGCTTGCAAGAAGTCGCACGATGCCATAACATGAAAACAAGAAATCAGTTTGTGACCTGATGCTTCCAGAAAACAAAAACTTTTCTCATTATCAGTTGTAACAAAATTTTAGCTCGTTGCTGAATTTTTAGGCTTTGTTATATACATTCCTATCTTTAAAAAGCCGTAGAAACTTCTTTAAACACAGCCTACGAGCGGCGTGATTTTATTGATACTAGGAGTTCAGCTCCGGTACGGCATGACTGATCGGATTAGGATACTTTGTATTCTTATCAAATCTTCTAGTGGATCCTTCCTTGATTGGAAGAAGGGGATACATAGAAACGTTGCTTCGAACTTCCAAAAACAAATCTTTTGTCGTGATCTGATTTAACTTTAGCATACACTTGCAAATTCTGTTCACTGTTTTATCAATCTCTTCCGCATAAATCTTTTATTGCTTGAGAAAACAGATTAGATTGAGTTACAGATCAAGTTGTTAACGCAACTGATCTGAAAGTTATTTTAAATCACAAAATTTTCAAAAGATTTTATTCAACCCCTCTTCTAAACTATGTGTATGATCTTTCGATTCTAACACATTACACATGTAACGTGATACTTATATTATAAAAATTTTTAATCAGATAAATATTTAAAAAATCAATTTTAATTAATAAAATTTAAATTTATAAAAATAAGTTATTGTTATTTAATAACTAATAAAATTATCATTTTTTCTGTATATGTTGGATATGTGTTTACATAGAATCTTAATTTGATTAACACAAAATATGTTATTATTCTACTAACGATTTACATGCGATGCGAAGTTGTAGTCTGGAGCAGAAAAGATGATATCCAAAATGGAACAGTGAGGGGACGTCCGAGCTTATACAACAAAGAATAAACCAGATCGTAAAAGACACCAAGCTGGTTCACCATCTTGGTGCAAGAGCAGTGCAGGGATCAAGTGCAGTGAGATTCAGTGCACAACAGAACCGTTCAAGTGCAGATCAAGTGCAGTTTACAAACGCAGTAATCAAGTGCAGATCAGAGTACAGCGCAGTGATCAAGTGCATATCAGATCACAGAGCGCAACAATAATCAGTTCAGCATAGGAAGTTCACTCCAGTGAAAACTGAATTAGAACTGATTAGAAGATCCCAAGAAGAAAGGATATAATCACTGGTGCAGGATTGCAGTCTTCGAGGATAAGTGTAACGCCCCGAAATCCAGATTACGTAAGAATGAGTGCATAACTAGGGGAAAAATTATTTTAGAAAATTACATGCCATTTTATGTGATTTATTTATGATTTTATGCTGCATGGTATGCATGACTTGTTTTTCAGCCTGTTTGAGTTACGCATGCGTGGACGAGATTAGGGTCGACCGGAATGATAATAATTTAAAATTTTTAAGTTATTATATTTTTAAGAATAAATTTATTTTATTTTAAGCGACAATTTCAGAAAATGAGTATTTTTATTAGTATTTTTTAGGGGAACCCGTGTTCCGCCTATACGGGCTGTTTTATGGAATTTTAAGGTGCTTTAAAATTTGATGAGGCTTTAATTTCGAAAATAATCCATTTTCAATGCCAAGTCAAACTTTTAATTATCTTTTCAATTAAATTGAGGGGCAAGCATGCCATTTTTCTTCCCTTTTCTTAATTAAATCAATAAGGGTTATTTGTGTCACATTCTATTCTTTCATAACTCAAAATTATCACTAAACCTAGCCTCCAAACCTCTAGCAGCCGTCCCCTCCCTTCCCCTCAAGCTCTAAGTTTCGAATTTCCTCCATAGTTGGTGAAGTTTGGTGATCCAAAGCCGGTCGTGCCCCGATCTTGCGTCTACAACGTCGGTAACTCGCAGGTATTTATTCCATCCAAATCAGGCATGTAATATCGATTTATTTTCTCACCATTTGAGGTATATTAAACTGTTTTTTAATATTCAATGCATAATTTGTATGTGATTTTATTATATTTATGCATAATGTTTGAGATCCATGCATGAATCATGATTTTCAACACGTGTTTTTTTCTTGTGATGCTTCGGTCATGGATGGTTCATGAGGCTAAAGTTTGGTCCAAGGGTAGTCCAGGTAGTTACTCCATCGATTTGGGGTCACGTGGGTCCAAACGGAAAGCGATTTGGTCAATGAATGAATTAGTTATGAATTTTATGATCAGCATGTGTCCTGGCTTGTCGTCAGTGCGCGACATTAGAGTTGTTGGCCATACAATCTGTGTGGTAAATGTTGATTGTAGGAGATATATCATTGAGTTAGGGTCAATTAGGTCCAAACGGGAAGCGATTTGGTCGAGGAACAAATTAGTTATGAATTTTATGGCTAGCACGTGTCCTGGTTGCAGTCTGCGCACGGGCAGTGGGTTTGCGGGCGTCGGGTTGGTTATGTACTGAATTGTTTTTGTGTTTTTTTATTCCATTGACTATTATATTGTGTTAGGGTGATGTGGTTCGAAACAGGGAGTGATTTGGTTAAGAAATGGATTTTTAATGATTTTTACCGTTTTGTCGCTCGAAACGAGCCTCGTCGGGTCATTTTTGTGAAAATTAAGATTTCGAGTCTAGAGTTTGCCAAAGTTTATGGATGATTTTATTTGATATTTTAAGCATATTTTAATATGTTTGCCAACATTTTTAGAATTTGTTTAATTTATGGGATTTTTGGCAATTTTAGCATATTGGGCCGAATATTTTAAAGTCAAAATCTTTTTATTTATGGGCCTAATACTTTTATCAAATTTTAAAGTCAAATTTTGGTCATTGGGATTTTATTGGTCAATTGATATTTATTTAGTCAAATTTTAAATGTTTGAATATTTAGCAAAGGATGGAGTAAATTAGAAATTTTAAAGTTTAATTTTATGTCTTGGACCGGTCGGTTCAATTGGATCGGTTTGACTGGTTCGGTTGGACCAGATCGGTTCGTCATGTGTCGAGTCAAAATATTTTAAAGTTGGTCCGAGTTATTTTGATTATGGATCGGTTATTTTAATTTTAAGTCAAATGTCAAATTTTAAAAAAAATGATCAAATGTTTTAATTTGAGTCAAACTTTGATTTAATTGAGTTTGATGTTTATTTTCTTAAGTTTTTAGTCAAAATTGGAGCCTTTGATTTTTAGTTAAGTCAAAATTGATTATTAGATTTTAATTTGATCAAAATTGATCTTTTGGTTAAAATTAGTCATTTGAGTCAAAATTGATTAAACTTCCCTTTTTAAAAGTCAAAATTGGTTAAATTGATTTTGAAATTAGTCAAAATTAGTCCTTTGATTTTAAAGTCAAAATTGATTTTTGAATTAGTCAAAATAGGAGTTTTATGGGGATTTAAAGGTGAACTTTTAAGTCAAGGGCTATGTTAAATTTTAAGTTAAGTCTAGAAGTAGTAGGCAAGATTTTAAAAAGGGTGAACATTCGATTCATTGACTAAGTTATGATGTTTAGTCCAGTTGTAGTGGGCCGGGCTCCTGAACCAAACCTTGACCGAAGTAGAAAAAATTTAGAAGCCCGTAAATGTATATTTAATTATATATGTAGTATGCTATGTGATGGTCCCAGAAATAGGATCACTAAGTAAATAGGAGTTCAGAAGGGGGGGGGGTTGAATGAACTCCTTCGATTTTTCTATTTCAAAACTCTTTTAAAATCTTTTGGATCTCAGTTTTATGCAAACTTCTCAGCCAACAATATATGTGCGGAAAAAGGCCGATTGGTTTGTGAACAGTGAATAATGCGCAACAATAAATAAATGCTGTATGTAAAAGATTAAGTCGAGAATTTGTTTCTGGAAGTTCGGACTTCAATGTTCTACGTCTCCCCTTCTTCCTCCTCGGAAGGTATCACTAGAAGACTTTGATGAGAGTAGCACTTCTACAAACACCTGATCCCGTAACCCGTAGCTACGAGAACTCCTAGCACTTCACAACACTTCACGCAGACTTCGCTGCTGGTTTTTACAACACTTGATAGTTTTTCGAACTTCTTAACTAAGACAGTTCGTTACAGACTCAATGGATATGACAATGAAAACACGTATTTAGAGACTGTAAATATCTTCTGGTTCAACAATGAAACTCGATTACAACAAGGTAACCAGAAGATTGACTCGAAGGTATTTCAATGAAGATCAACTGTTAGGTTCTTCGAGTCTTTGAGCTTTTTGGAGATTTCAACAGAGAGTAAGCTCAAGATTGATTTTGGCAGCGTGACAGCAAAAGATAGATAGCGAAGTGTCTTTTCTTCAACACTGCTGCTGAAATATATAGGCTTCGATTGCAACGGTCATATTAATTCTCCAAAGGAAATGAATCCCGTTTGAATTACTGCCAAAATCGTACACCGTAATTCCTGCTCCACTACAAGGTAAATTGCTCATTGACAGAGCCAATTTGTCTTCTTCCATAATTGTGCAAGCAAGGAGAAACGGCCTCTGTACACTGTACTATTTACCCAAAATAGTACCTAACTTGTCTCCTTAATTCCAGGCAACTGTACGATCGTACAAATCTTTTCCTTATGAGCAAACGATCGTATTTGAATTGCTTGTGTATACATAGCTGTCGCAGCTGAAAAGATAAGGTCATCTGAATACTTGCAACAGCTGAGTGCTTCAACAGCTGTATGCTTCAACAGATAAGTGCTTCAACAGCTGAATATACCAACAGCTGAATTTCCAAGCCCAATATCTGAAACGCTCACCTTTTATTCCAAAGCAGCTTTACTCAACGTCTGAATACGTTCACTACTGAGTAAATATCCAACAGCTGAACAAATACCAGAATCTGAATGCGTAGACCTAGATCAACATCTGAATTGCTATCACAACTGAAATAAAGACAATATACCAGAATCTGATTACTCGTATACTTTCAACATCTGAAATCTTTACATCTGAGATATTTAACCTGATATCTGAATAGTCGATTCAACATCTGAATTTATATCATATCTGAATATAATAACCTGATAACTGAGTGCTTCAACTCAACATCTGAATCATTCCCGAATACCAAAATCTGATAGCTAATCATCTGAAAATATCAATCCGATATCTGAATACTTCAAACTCAATAACCAACATCTGAAGATCAACCCGATAGCTGAGTACATGAATCTGAAAGTGCGTAACTGTTAATTACAACAACTGAGTGACCAGACGTTATCTTGAATTCAGTTCTTGTCTTATTTTTGTTATCACCAAAACTAATAAATTTTGTCCTAACAATTTCCCCCTTTTTGGTGATGACAAAACTTCAGCAGCCGAGACAAAAGATATGCAAAAATAAATTGCACACTATCTGCTGGAATGCAAATTTCATTAACCAACAAAATTGTACAAAAGATGTGTACAAAGATTATCAGCAGAAACAGCTAAACTAATCTCTTCTTCTCCTTTTCAATAACCTTGCCTCTCTTCTTCTTCTCTCTCTGTCACGCTCCGCTGTTTCTTGTCTCTCAAGTAAAGCTCTGTTAGCATCAGCATCCAGCACTGTATGAACTATGTGTCTCTGAGCCATTTCAACTCTTTGCGCAAACGTAGGAGTCCTCTCAGCACTGGCACTAACTTGAACATTCGCAGGCTGTTGGAGTCCTCGGCTGCCACTTTCCCCCTTTTTGTCAGCACTGCCTCGATGAATATAATCAACAAGCTCGCTCAGTTGGGCATGAATAACATTATGATTTTCTTGTGTCTGACTTCGGAATTCGAGAAGCTGGTGGGAAAGGGCTTCCTTGGTGGCTTCAGCATCCTTGTGAATGACATTTAAGCGCGAGGCCATAATGTCCACTTTCGCATTTACTTCTTGCACCTCTTTACGAACATCCGCCAATCCAACAAAGATAGAGGCATTTTGAGCCAAAATATTCTTGCGGAATTCGTTGAAGCGTAGAGTCTGGACATCATCCATAGAGCGACCCTCTTGACGTGCTTCCTGAGATAAATTTCTGAAGATATCTGCTTGATACCGCAGGGAGTCACACACGCTCTGTTCTATTTTGTGCAGCTTTGAGGAAAGACCACTTTGATATTCAAAAATCTGCTCTGAAAGAATAACTTGAAGATCAGCAAGAGCAGCAGAGAAATCTTGAGAAACAGGAGGTAGAGAAGACGCAGTAGCATCTACATCTGTCGTATCAAAGCGCAAGGAAGAAGAACTGTCAGTAGAAGATGAAGAAGACTGGTGCTGATCCAAAGATAACTGTACACTGGGAGCAACTGAAAAAGAATTCTGAGAACTCTGTACACTACGCAAAACTGTTCTATCCAAAGCAACTGACGAAAGAAAC
>KQ987759.1:109972-125193 GCA_001598015.1 Dorcoceras hygrometricum
GATAAACTAAAGGGAATTTAAATTTGTTTAAATTTCCCTGCCTTCCATCAACAATGGGTGTACGTCGATGCTACCCGTATACATGGCCCGGTTCATATTATTGAGGGGGTCATGTATGCCTGAAAGCTGTCCACGCCATTGACAACTGTTGTGAGTCGGTGGGAACTCCCTTTAACGTTGGCTCATATTATTGGGGACGTTAAGGGGACCGTCCTTCACGACTCAGTATTGATGGGTCATCTTGACACGTGATAGTAAACGGCGTCATATTATTGGGCCCTTACTGGACGTGCGTATACATGGCCCGGTTCATATTATTGAGGGGGTCATGTATGCCTGAAAGCTGTCCACGCCATTGACAACTGTTGTGAGTCGGTGGGAACTCCCTTTAACGTTGGCTCATATTATTGGGGACGTTAAGGGGACCGTCCTTCACGACTCAGTATTGATGGGTCATCTTGACACGTGATAGTAAACGGCGTCATATTATTGGGCCCTTACTGGACGTGAGGTGAATACATGGAGGTTGCACCGGTTGCAATCGAGAACTACCTTTCGAGGATCATGGATGGCTGATATTATTCGGGTCCATGGTCGCTTGATTGGGCTCCGTGTACCCACTAAAGAAACCTGTTTTCTCGATTTCATTAGAGGGTGGTGAAATCGTTAAAATAGTGGGAGGGTAATTCATAAAACTTAAAGACCATGTTTTATGTCTTAGCGTTTATTTAATATATAGTTAGTAATGTATGTCCGTTTTTCTCTCAGTATTACTTCTTATAAAATGGCTTCGATGAAAAACCCGCTCGCTGCTATACTAGATAGCAACAAGTTCACCGGTCTGAACTACCAAGACTGGCTCTGCAACCTCAATCTTGTATTGGCTTCGGAGAAACTTCTCTATGCGATAGAGAAGAGTGCTCCGAAGTTTGCCCCTGCCGATATCAGCCCTGAGGAGCTGGTAACGCTTAAACAATGGTGGGACGACGAGGTTAAAGCTCGGTGCTATGTGATGGCATCGATGTCCAACGAAATGCAAAAAACCCGCTCGCTGCTATACTAGATAGCAACAAGTTCACCGGTCTGAACTACCAAGACTGGCTCTGCAACCTCAATCTTGTATTGGCTTCGGAGAAACTTCTCTATGCGATAGAGAAGAGTGCTCCGAAGTTTGCCCCTGCCGATATCAGCCCTGAGGAGCTGGTAACGCTTAAACAATGGTGGGACGACGAGGTTAAAGCTCGGTGCTATGTGATGGCATCGATGTCCAACGAAATGCAACGGCGCTTTGAGAAGACAAAGTATGCTTCTGCCATACTCTTTCATCTCAAAGAACTGTACGGGGAGAACTCTCGACATGAGAGGTTCACGGCTGTCAAGGAGCTTATGACAAGCCGCATGCGCGATGGGACTTCGATCCGCGAGCATGGGGTTCGTATGATTGGACTCGTTGAAAAGCTGTCGGGCCTTGATATCGCACTACCACACGAGCTGTCGGTAGATGTACTTCTCCTCTCGCTGCCCGCTGCATTTGACCCCTTTGTGGTCAACTTCAACATGAACAAGCTGGAAGCCACCCTCGAAGAGGTGGTTAACATGCTCGTAGTGTTTGAAGGGACCATAAAGAAGGACAAACCCGTCCTCCTTCTGGGCTCTTCTTCCTCTGCGAAGAAGGGGCCCAGACGCAAGAGCAAGAAGCGTTCTGCTCCTGCGAAGGAGGAAAAGTCCGCCAAGAAGCCAAAGGCAAAGGCTTCCAAACCAAACAAGCATGAGGACGTTTGCCACCACTGCCACAAGGCTGGGCATTGGAGGAGGAACTGCAAGGAGTACCTCGAGCAGTTGCGAACTGCAAAAGGTATGTTCTATATTGAAATAAATATGTCTCTTAATTCGACTTCTTGGGTACTTGATACCGGATGTGGATCTCACATCTGCAATGATTTGCAGGTGATGACAAGAAGCCGACGTCTTAGAGAGGGTGAGACCCACTTGAGGCTTGGCAATGGAGCAAGGGTTGCTGCTATAGCTATAGGAGATGTTTATTTATTTCTGTCTTCTGATTTTAAGTTGTTATTGAGAAACGTTTCATTTGTTCCCGAATTAATAAAGAACATCATTTCTGTTTCTATGCTTGATAGTGATGGATATTCTTGTATGTTTGCTAATTCGATTTGCAATATTTACAAGAATGAATGTTTAGTCGGAATTGGGGAACGCGAAAACGATTTATACACCTTAAAATTAAAAGACGTTCCAACTCGCGATGTCGAAGCACATACAACAACGATTAAACGGAAACACGATAACTTAACCTAGCACAACTTTGGCACGCTAGGCTAGGTCACATTTCCCTAAGTAGGATGAACAAGTTAGTTAGGAGTGACCTGTTTGATCTGTCAGACATCAACTCCCTACCGACTTGTGAATCCCGTCTTAAAGGAAAGATGACCAAGCAACCCTTCAAGGGCAAGGGTGAGCGTGCTCAAGGCCTATTGGATTTGATCCATACTGATGTGTGCGGCCCGTTTAGTATTGGTACTAAATACGGTCACACATACTTCATCACATTTACCGACGATTACTCTAGGTATGGGTACTTGTACTTGATGAAGTACAAGTCTGAATCCTTTGAAAGGTTCAAAGAATTCAAGGCTGAAGTAGAAAATCAATTAGGCAAAAGTATTAAAGCACTTCGATCTGATCGAGGTGGTGAATACTTAAGTGCTGAGTTTCAATACTATCTGAAAGAGAATGAGATTCGCTCACAGTGGACCCCTCCGGCCACACCACAACTCAATGGTGTAGCGGAGCGTCGTAATCGGACCTTGTTGGACATGGTTCGATCTATGATGAGCTTCACTGAGCTTCCTACCTCGTTTTGGGGCTATGCGCTCGAAACGGCGGTAATGTTGTTGAACAATGTCCACACCAAGGCAGTGGATAAAACTCCGTATGAGATATGGATGGGCAAACCACCCAAGTACTCATTTATGAGGATTTGGGGATGTCCTGCTTACGTGAAGCAGACAGTGGGAGATAAGCTGGATACGAGATCCATCTTATGCTACTTCATTGGGTATCCAAAGAATTCCATTGGATACTACTTCTACTATCCGAGCGAAACAAAAGTGTTTGTTTCTAGGAATGCCACCTTTATGGAAAGGGAATTTATACTTGATAGAAAGGGCAGAATAGTAGAACTCGAAGAGGTTCGATATCCAATCGAAGTACCAGGTGAGTCTCCTGCACCTACAGAGCCAGTACCAGAAATGGTCGCACCTAGGAGGTCTGAAAGGATTCCTAGGGCTCCTGAGAGATATGGTTTTCTCCTTGAAGATGATCAAGGTGATCAAGTTGTTGGATCTGATCCAAGAACTTTCAAGGAGGCAATTTTCGATGCTGATTCTAATTTGTGGCTTGAAGCAATGCAGTCTGAGTTTGACTCAATGCATGCTAACCAAGTTTGGACTCTGGTTAACCCTCCCGAAGGAATTGTTCCTATTGGGTGCAAATGGGTATACAAGAGGAAACTTGGGCCTGATGGTAAGGTAATGACCCACAAGGCACGACTGGTCGCGAAAGGTTACACTCAAAGGCAAGGTGTTGACTACGATGAAACCTTCTCGCCGGTCGCAATGTTCAAGTCAATTAGAATCTTGTTATCCATAGCCGCATGGTACGACTATGAGATATGGAAAATGGATGTGAAAACTGCGTTCCTTAATGGAAACATTAAGGAAGAGATCTACATGACGCAGCCTGAGGGTTTCACATCTGTTGGAAGCGAGCATAAGGTATGCAAGTTTCAGAGATCGATCTACGGTCTCAAACAAGCATCGCGAAGTTGGAACCTGAGATTCGATGAAACAATTAAGGAATTTGGTTTCATCAAGAATCCCTAGGAGCCATGTGTATACAAGAAGGTAGTTAAAAGCGCTGTGACGTTCCTAGTACTTTATGCTGATGACATTCTACTCATTGGGAATGATGTAGGAATGCTGCAGTCAACTATAGTATGGTTGTCTAGTAGATTTTCGATGAAGGAAATGGGTGAAGCATCCTATATTCTTGGAATACAGATCTATCGGGATAGATCTAAACGGATGCTCGGACTCACCCAAGCTACCTACATCGATACCATACTTAAGAGGTTCTCTATGGAAGAGTCCAAGAGAGGACACCTACCTATGTGCCACGGGGTCACTCTATCCAAGTCTATGTGTCCAAAGACTGATGAGGAGATAGAGAGTATGGCACGTGTACCATATGCCTCGGCAATAGGTAGTATTATGTATGGCATGATCTCGACTAGACCGGATGTCGCATATGCTCTGAGTGTCACGAGCCGCTACCAGGCCAACCCCGGCCAATTGCATTGGAAGACCGTGAAGGATATTATTAAGTACTTACGAAGGACTAAGAATATGTTCATGGTCTATGGGGGTGGTGAACTGAAACTGGAAGGCTACACAGATTCTAGCTTCCAGTGTGACGTGGATGATTCAAAATCAACCTCTGGATTTGTATTCATGCTCAATGGTGGTGTTGTCTCTTGGAAGAGTTCCAAGCAAGACACCATCGCGGATTCAACCACTGAGGCTGAGTACATTGCAGCATCAGCTGCTGCTAAGGAGGCCGTTTGGATAAGGAATTTCGTCCAATAGTTGGGCGTCATTCCTAATGGAGTTGGTCCAGTCCCGGTGTACTGTGACAACACGGGTGCCGTTGCGCAAGCAAAGGATCCTAGGTCTCACCAAAGATCCAAACACATACTGAGGAAATACCACATAATCCGGGATATTGTGGCTAGAGGTGACATAGCAGTTGAGAGAGTCACCTTTGCGGACAACGTTGCTGATCCACTTACGAAGCCCTTACCTGGACCGTTGTTTGAAAAACATCACGAAACAATGGGACTGCGTCTGATGAGTAGTTGTCTTTAGGGCAAGTGGGAGATTGTTAGAGTAGATGCCCAACTAGCCAACTTGTGGCGTGTGGGTTTATAGACTCTTGTATATGACAATCTTTATATATGATATTCGCATTTATTATATGGCGTTCTTTACTTTCATTGTGTGTATGATGATTTACAACTGCGTTGAGTAAAGACCTAGAATGCACTAAAGTGTATGTTAGATGTGATAGTGTGTATGACGGCTATCATGAAACACATCTAATAGTCACTGTGTATTCTGAACATGTTCCTAGTCCATTGGACCGTCAAAATGAGGATAAGGTCGCCCGAGTTCGAGACTAGTATCTGCGGTTGCGAAGTACCATGTTTCATTGGTAGGGAACATTGTGATGTTCTGAGCATGCAGATAGATAGTGACCTGGTGATCTATCGAACTACCCTCCTTCAGACTTTCCAAGTGGTTACCATTTGTCGAGTGGATAAGTCCGAGGTCTTGGTTGTACTGATTAGTCCTCACGACTCGAAACGTCATTGAGACTCTACATGATAGGCGTCTCACTTTGACCCGTTTGCCGACTCACTTGGGGTCATAAGGCGTCGGGATTGGGTGAGACCCCGATGCATGCAGGAGTCGATGCATCGTTGTCGAGGATTCACCGCTCGCAGACATGCGTGGATATCCTATGCTATCTGAGGGGATAATAGTGTATAAATCTCTGTCCAGAGTACTAGAAGTGTTTTAGGTAAATGTGTTTACCTAGTTACACTCGCGATATCACTATTCGATCTCCAAGATGTACGCATAGCTATAGGATCTTTGGCGACTCTCGATTTACCAATGGTCGTTGATCTGATCAGGATATATGGATTGAAAGGACCGTACTGTACGCTAACCACGACCAACTGGTTCTTGCAGGCACTATCAGTGATACCTAGGGGATCATGGGGCGATGTTGCTAGACGCTTTTACCATGATCCGTTGGGCAGGTCCGGAATTGTGATTCCGGAGCCACAATGGTTGTGGGCCCACGGCTAGCTGTATCCCTGAACCATTGAGGGTCACACAAGTACTGGATTCGAGATTCCCGCACGGATACTCAGCTCAATGTGTTGAGCATACGAAGAGGATTTTGGGGAGTGCGACTTCCTAAAAGTCAACAGAGGTCAAATCGTGATTTGCCGATGTTGAAGGGCAAAACGGTCATTTTGCACTGGGGTTCTGAAAAATGGTTTCTCAGATCATAGTATTCAGTTTTGGAAACTGAGTCGATCGGTCCGATCTGATCGGTGATCGGAGTTACGGTGAAGTCTCGGTGATGGGGATGAACCGAATGTTCATCCAATGGACCCGGGCCCGTTGGACCGGATCCAAACCCATCACCAAGTCTACTTAATGTAGACTTAGGCTTTAATCTAGAAACACTTGATCATTAGACTCCTAACCCTAAACCTAATCTTGGCCGCCGCCGCCGCCGCCGCCATCTCTTCGCCGGAAATTGTTCCGGTCAAATTTGACGAGGAGAATCCGTCCGCGCCGATCTCGTCAGGCCTTCTAGTGCAGGCTGATGAAGGAGTCTCGAATCTGGTCGTGGACCTGATTGACGATATCTACCGCCGCCTACCGTGAAGTGCCGTTTTCTTTACGAAACCGGTCGGAGCCAGGCACGAGTTGCCAGCAAGGTAGCAATCTTAAACACCCTATGGTTGTGTTTTATTGTAATCGTATTGATCATCTCCCGGTATTTTGTTCTTCCGCTGCCTCGCCGGGAGGCGTGATCCGGATCCGCCGTGGTTCACCAACAGTGGTATCAGAGCCAAGGTGACTTGAAACCCTAACCTAGTGATTAGTGGCCGCCGCCCCTCTCCTCAAGCCTCGCCGCCGCCGCCAAGTACCGCCGGAAAATTGTTTCCGGCCAACTCGACGAGGAGAATCCGTCCGTGCAGATCTCGTCAGGCCTTCTAGTGCAGGCTGACGAAGGAATCCCGTCTCCGATCGTGGACCTGATTGACGATATCTACCGCCACCTACCGAGAAGTGCCGTTTTCTTTACGAAACCGGTCGGAGCCAGGCACGAGTTGCCAGCAAGGTAGTCACCTTAACACCCTATGAATGTCATAGATTGTGAATTGGTTTTATCGTATTGATCGTCTCCCGGCACATGTTTTTCGTTCTTCCGCTGCCTCGCCGGGGGGCGTGATCTGGATCCCAACATTGGATAGTTGTTCTTAGGTTGCTCAAGTCGGGTTTTGTATATAAGAATCAAGCGTGTACTAGAACATTTAGCTTGTACTCACCGTAAACTATGAAGTATTTTCATAAATGAATAATCTTTACGATACAAGCTGACTCCTTTTACGCTTCTGCTGGTTAAAAAACATAAGAAATTTTACTATCTTATATACGAACCAGATTAGATTTGTTAAACTTGTTTAGTTTAAATTAATAACCCACTGATTGAGATTAGAGACTTAATTGTGAGCAGAGAGCGTCACAGCATAGGTGGCTAGGAGTTCTTGTAGCTTGCGGGCTGTCAGATCGGGTTGCAGCAGAAGCTATTGTAATCTTCTATTGGATCCTTCCCGTGCGGAAGAAGGGGAGATGTAGGAGATTCAGCTCCGAACTTCCACAAATAAATATGTTTGTCATTTACAGCTTTCTGGATACATAGCATTTACATACATGCGTTTTTAACCTGTTTATTTACTTTCGATTTTCAGAGTTCATTTTGGGTTGTTTCCGCATGATTTTATCTTCATAACCCAATCTGTATCTCAGTGTACAAACTTTCAAAAACATGAGCTATTGCAGCTCAAGATTTGTATAGACCAGATCGCATGTGATCCGGACCAGCTCGCAGAGCTGTTGGTCCAGCTCATGCGCGATCCGATTCCCCTGTTGCGTGCTGTTTTCAAACCAAAAACCTTAAATGCACGTAATTTGAGAGTTTTCTATCCTATTAGTATACAACATGATAATTTCATTAGTATTATGCACATGTATTTTTAGGCCTTAAAATTTCAATATTTTATGTAAAAAATGAAGATAATAATTTTTAATGTTCTTATTGTTTGAAAAGATATCAATTATAAATCAAAATATTATTTATTATTATATTTTTAAATAAATGTATTTTATCTAATTAAAAATTAGACTAGAGATCTACGAATTTTATTTTTATTATAATTCAATACTTGGGTTCTTAAATATTATGATTTGATAACTGTAAAAATTGGTTATTTAGCAATTTAGAAATGAAGTATACCCGAATCAAATTAAAAATTTAAAAAATTTGAATATGAAAATAATTAGTTAATAATTTTATATAGAAATACGATTTTATTTTTACTGACCGGGAAAATAGAGATACAAAGATTTATAAAAAATAGAGAGAAAAAGAGGAAAAAAATTAGAAATTCATTCGAATCTCTACCTCAAAGTAAAGAAAATTTATTGACATTTATCGTTGTACATTATGCATTAACATTTGTACATCAATGAATTTAATAAATCTGCAAAAAAGTTCATTAAAATTTTGAATGTCTGTACACCTTAGAGAGTTTTAAAAAGTCAATATTGAATATCACAAGACTTTCATGGGGATTTTTTTAAAAATAATGCAGAAAAAAATTGGTTGTCAAAAATAATGCATTTGGAGAGTAGTTTTAAAAATACCGCAAAACTCTATTGTAGACGTCGGGCGCTTGGAAAAAAAACATATAGTCCTGTTGGATCTGTTTCTGCAGATCAGAATCTGAATTTTGATTGACACAAAACCTGCTTATATTTGACTAACGGTTTACGTGCGATGTGCAGTGCACTTGATTAAGGAGATATCCAAACTAGTCCAGCGAGGGAACGTCCAAACTAGTCTGGTTGAAGATATTTTTGCTGGAACAGTAAGGGGACGTCCGAGCTGGTACAACAAAAGAGACTCTGGTTGCAGGGAACATCAAGCTGGGTCACCAGTTTGGTACAAGAGCAGGTCCAGAGCAGCAATTGAAGATCGTTGATCAAGCACATCGTGGTTCAGAGAAGAACAGAACGGTTCAAGCGCAGATCAAGTGCACCGTACAAGTGGAGTGTTCAAGTGCCGATGAATAGACAAGCGCAGTGATCGAGTGCAGGTCAGATCACTAGGCACAACAATAATCAGTTTATCATAGGAATCGGGATGAGGTGTTTGAATGGATCAAGATGACAAGCAAGTAACACTGTGGCTCTTGAGGAGAAGCTGGAAGGACACCAACTGGTAGACCAGATCAGAAGTCTTGCGTTAGATCCAGTAAATTAGTTTGTGCAATCTAAGAATACTAGAAGACAAACTAATTTGTTTGATCGAGACGAACAGCGCTCGAAGTTAGCAAAGGCTGCAGAAGTGTCGATGGAAAGAGCTCAAGTCAAGTAAAGCCTGCGATGCATTTAAAGACAAAGGACGCAAAACACAATAATGTCAGAAGACTTTTCAAACGGCTATAACTTTGTGTCCAACGGATGAAACTTTGCATCAGGCTATAAATATCAAGAGCAGAGCACAAGCAGACGTGGGGCGTGAAGAAGAGAGAGTATTGTGCAAGTGCGTAACATAAAACAGAAGATTGCACAACACAAAGCAGTGCCGGTCGCAAGTTTACATATATGTGGTAGCTAGTATGCAAGCTGGTTCAGTGCCTAGGTGTGAGCTAATGCACTGAAGAATATCTTCAAAGATTAATCAAGTCGACAACACTAGCTCTGGGAAGACATGATAAACCAACTCGTTTAGGAGTACTTCCCAGTGTGTGAGATTTTATATTCGAGAGATTGAGCGTACACTGTAAATCTCACACACGATTCACTCATGTAGAGAGTTGAGCGAAATAGAAAATTGAGTGAATCAAACAAAAACTCTCCTTGTAGTCTTTGGACAGAGACTTTAAACAAGTCTAGTTGTCTTTCGCACTGAGACGTTAAAGAAGTGTGTGTAGCCTTTCTCACTGAGGCAGTAAAGAAGTGAATTTAGACACACAGCTTGCGGGCTGGTGTGCAGTGGTTGCTAGGATTTCTTGCGGTTGCTGGTTGTAGGATCGGGTTGCAGTGGGTTCCGCTGTAATCAAAGTCTTCTAGTGGATCTTTCCCGTTGCGGAAGAAGGGGAGACGTAGGAGATTCAGCTCCGAACTTCCATAAAAAATTGTATCATATTTCTTTACAGCTTACTGCATTTACATTCAGGCACTGCATATTTGTTTACTACGATTAAAACTGTTAATAAGCTTTCGATTATAAGAGTTCAGTTTGAGTTATTTCCGCATGATTTTAATTCATAACTCAATCTGTATCTCAGTGCACTAACTTTCAAGAACACTGAGCTATTGCAGCTCAAGATTTAATGAACTAGATTTTTTGTGTTAAACCAGCTCATAGAGCTGCTGGTGATCCGAACCAACTCGCAGAGCTGTTGGTCCACGCCAATCTGGTTCACAGTTGTGTGCTGCTTTTATGTTCAAAATTTTTAAAATGCACGTAACTTACGGGTTCAGTGTTTAGGCTGTGTGAGAGCCTACGTGAGTAGTGGCAGAGCTCACCGACATCCCCGGTATTTCGATCCTAACAAGCCCACAGCTTGTAGCAGCGGACTGTGTAAAATAATATATATATACGAGCGTCCGCTGTTAGTAACAGCGGACGCTTTGATTTTTTAAAAAAATTAGCAGTGTCCGCTGCCCATACGCACGGACCTGCTTTATATTTAAAAAAAAGCTCCTAGCGTCACATCGCTTCACGTAAAATCGATTCAAGTGAAGCCAGCCTTTTGAGCGTCCGAATATGCACAGAGCGAACGCACAAATATGTTGTTTTTCGCAGACTTTGGCTATAAAATATGGTATGTGAGGTGTATTCTTACGACAAGCGTGCGCAACTATAAAAAATTATAAGCGTTTGCTCTTCGTTTCATTTCAACTCCAAATTTCAGCGTCCACATCACCTCATTTTCGGTGTCCAGCTCAACCAGACCTATTAAGAGTTTGTTTATATATATATATATGTCATTCAATTTGTTATTTATAATTTTTTCAGATATTTTGTATTATATTTTTTCTATATTTTAATTTTAATAATTAAATCCTTGTTATTAATTTATGAAATTATTTTATTAATATATAATGTTTTTTAAGAATGACTGAAAATCGAGGTCCAGAAGATCTCAGTGTGTTAGGATCGAAAACAAGCTCGAGAGTTCAGAAGGGGGAGTTGAATGAACTCCTTTGCTAATTTTGATGTGAAAATTTGTTTAAAAAATTTTACAGCTCGACGCAAATCTCCAGCCGAGTTACCAACTTGGAGAATTATCAGTGATTGCTGTTGTCTCGTGTAATAAAATGATTTTACGCGGAAATAACACGATTCAATAGTGATCAATTGAATCAAATGCGTGAATGTAAAAGATGTAGGGACGAGAGGTTTGTTTCTGGAAGTTCGGAGCAAATTCTTCTACGTCTCCCCTTCTTCCTCTATAGGAAGGATTCCATTAGGAGATTTGATTTATACAACCCTTTGTACAAACCCGATCCCGCAACCAGCATGTTGGGGAACCTTGGCGGATCCGGATCCCTTCTCCCGGCGGCGCAACGGAAGTTTAAAATTAGCACCGGGAAATGTTCAATACAATAAAACAAATCAACAAACCATTCATAGTGGGTTATTTGATTGTTATCTTGCTGGCGTCTAGGCGCCTGGCTCCGACCAGTTTCACGAGGAAACCGGCACTTCACGGTAGGCGGCGGTAGATTACGTCTAATCAAGTCCACGACCGGATTTGATCTTCCTCCGATCAGCCTGCACTAGAAGGCTGATGGATTTTATCACGAACGGAATCACCTCGTCGCACGGATCAGAACAAGTCCAAACGTGCGAAGATCGGACGACGCAGGGCGGCGGCGTGAGGCGGCGGTCGGCGAGGTGAGATGAGGGAGAGGGAGGCGGCTATGTGAGCTAGGGTTTGTTATGATGCATGTCTTGTGCAACCCTAGGTTCAAGACTATGTATAGGTGTGATGGGCTTGAACCGGCCCATTGGACCTGGGGCGGGCCCAGTCCAACGTATGAACATTCGGTTCATCTGCATCACCGTGGTTTCATCATAATTCCGATCGACGATCAGATCGGACCGATCGACTCAGTTTCCAAAACTGAATATTATGATGCGAAAACAATTTTTCAGATTACTTAGTCCAAAATGACAGTTTTGCCCCTTAACAGCGGGAAATCGCAATTTGACCCCTGTTGACTTTTAGGAAGTCGCACTCCCTAAAATTCTCCTCATATTCTCAACACATTGAGCTCAGTTTCCGTGCGGGAATCACGAATCCAGTACTTGTGTGACCCTCAATGGTTCAGGGATACAACCAGTCGTGGGCCCGCAACCATTGCGGCTCCGAAATCATAATTTCGGACTTGCCCAACGGATCATGGTAAAGCGCCTAGCAACATTGCGCCATGATCCCCTAGGTATCACTGATAGTGCCTGCAAGAACCAGTTGGTCGTGGTTAGCGTACAGTACGGTCCTTTCAATCCATATATCCCGATCAGATCAACGACCATTGGTAAATCGAGAGTCGCTAGAGATCCGATAGCTATGCATACATCTTGGAGATCGAATAGTGACATCGCGAGTGTAACTAGGTAAACCCATTTACCTGAAACACTTCTAGTACTCTGGCCAGAGATTTATACACTATTATCCCCTCAGATAGCATAGGATATCCACGCATGTAAGCGAGCGGTGAATCCTCGACAACGAAGCATCGACTCCTATATGCATCGGGACCTCACCCAATCCCGCCGCCTAATGACCCCAAGTGAATCGGCAAACGAGTCAAAGTGAGACGCCTATCATGTAGAGTCTCAATGACGTTTTGAGTCATGAGGACTAATCAGTACAACCAAGACCTCGGACTTATCCACTCGACAAATGGTAACCACTTGGAAAGTTCGATCGAGGGTATTTCGATAGATCACCAGGTCACTATCTATCTGCATGCTCAGAACATCACAATGTTCCCTACCTAGGCTCCTTTGCTTGCGCAACGGCACCCGTGTTGTCGCAGTACACCGGGACTGGACCAACTCCATTAGGAATGACGCCCAACTCTTGGACGAAATTCCTTATCCAAACCGCCTCCTTAGCAGCAGCTGATGCTGCGATGTACTCAGCCTCAGTGGTTGAATCCGCGATGGTGTCTTGCTTGGAACTCTTCCAAGAGACAGCAAGCAGCAGCTGATGCTGCGATGTACTCAGCCTCAGTGGTTGAATCCGCGATGGTGTCTTGCTTGGAACTCTTCCAAGAGACAGCACCACCATTGAGCATGAATTCAAATCCAGAGGTTGACTTTGAATCATCCACGTCACACTGGAAGCTAGAATCAGTGTAGCCTTCCAGTTTCAGTTCACCACCCCCATAGACCATGAACATATTCTTAGTCCTTCGCAAGTACTTAAGAATATCCTTCACAGCCTTCCAATGCAATTGGCCGGGGTTGGCCGGGTAGCGGCTCATGACACTCAGAGCATATGCGACATCCGGTCTAGTGGAGATCATGCCATACATAATACTACCTATTGCCGAGGCATATGGCACACGTGTCATACTCTCTATCTCCTCATCAGTCTTTGGACACATAGACTTAGATAGAGTGACCCCGTGGCACATAGGTAGGTGTCCTCTCTTGGACTCTTCCATAGAGAACCTCTTAAGTATGGTATCGATGTAGGGGGCTTGGGTGAGTCCGAGCATCCGTTTAGATCTATCCCGATAGATCTGTATTCCAAGAATGTAGGATGCTTCACCCATGTCCTTCATCGAAAATCTACTAGACAACCAGAATTTAGTTGACTACAGCATTCCTACATCAATCCCAATGAGTAGAATGTCATCAACATAAAGTACAAGGAATGTCACAGCGTTTTAACTACCTTCTTATATACACATGGCTCCTTGGGATTCTTAAAGAAACCGAATTTCTTAATTGTTTCATCGAATCTCAGGTTCAATCTCCTCGATGCTTGTTTGAGACCGTAGATCGATCTCTGAAGCTTGCATACCTTATGCTCGCTTCCAACAGATGTGAAACCCTCAGGCTGCGTCATATAGATCTCTTCCTTAATGTTTCCATCAAGGAACGCAGTAAATTAGAATCAGCATCGGAAATTGCCTCCTTGAAAGTTCTTGGATCAGATCCAACAACTTGATCACTTTGATCATCTTCAAGGAGAAAACCATATCTCTCAGGAGCCCTAGGAACCCTTTCGGATCTCCTAGGTGCGACCATTTCTGGTACTGGCTCTGGAGGTGCGGGAGACTCACTTGGTACTTCAATTGGTTCTCGAACCTCTTCGAGTTCTACTATTCTGCCTTTTCTATCAAGTAGAAATTACCTTTCCATAAAGGTAGCATTCCTAGAAATAAACACTTTTGTTTCACTGGGATAGTAGAAGTAGTATCCAATGGAATTCTTTGGATACCCAATGAAGTAGCATAAGATGGATCTCGTATCCAGCTTATCTCCCACTGTCTGCTTCACGTAAGCAGGACATCCCCAAATCCTCATAAATGAGTACTTGGATGGTTTGCCCATCCATATCTCATATGGAGTCTTATCCACTGCCTTGGTGTGGACATTGTTCAACAACATTACCACCGTTTCGAGCGCATAGCCCCAAAACGAGGTAGGAAGCTCAGTGAAACTCATCATAGATCGTACCATGTCCAACAAGGTCCGATTACGATGCTCCGCTACACCATTGAGCTGTGGTGTGGCCGGAGGGGTCCACCGTGCGAGAATCCCATTCTCTTTCAGATAGTCTTGAAATTCAGCACTCAAGTATTCACCACCTCGATCGGATCGAAGTGCTTTAATACTTTTGCCTAATTGATTTTGTTGGTCCGTTTAGAAATTAGGATCAATAAGAGAGATCAGCAGATGCGCTTTTTGTTAAAAACCATTCAACGCTACACCATTGAGCTGTGGTGTGGCCGGAGGGGTCCACCGTGCGAGAATCCCATTCTCTTTCAGATAGTCTTGAAATTCAGCACTCAAGTATTCACCACCTCGATCGGATCGAAGTGCTTTAATAATTTTGCCTAATTGATTTTCTAATTCAGCCTTGAATTCTTTGAACCTTTCAAAGGATTCAGACTTGTGCTTCATCAAGTACAAGTACCCATACCTAGAGTAATCATCGGTAAAGGTGATGAAGTATATGTGACAATATTTAGTACCAATACTAAACGGGCCACACACATCAGTATGGATCAAATACAATAGGC